>JACDJE010000075.1:2712401-2755480 GCA_016647715.1 Pavo muticus | reverse complement strand
ACCCTAACCCTAAATCTACTAGAACACTAACCATAACCCAAAACCTAACCCTAACCCTAATCCCTAACCCTAACCCTAACCCTAACCCTAACCCTACCCTAAACCTAACCCTAACCCTAACCCTAACAATTCCCTAACCCTACTCTAACCCTAATCCCTAACCCTAACCCTAACCCTAACCCTAACCCTACCCTAACCCTAACGTAACACTTCCCTAACCCTACCCTAACCCTAATCCCTAACCCTAACCCTAACCCTAATCCTAACCCTACCCTAACCCTAACCCTAACACTTCCCTAACCCTACCCTAGCCCTAATCCCTAACCCTAACCCTAATCCTAACCCTAACCCTACCCTAACACTAACACTAACCCTAAGACTCACCCTAACGCAGATCCTAACCCTAACTTTACACTAACCCTAACCCTAACCCTAACCCTAACCTAATCCTAACACTAAACATAACCCCAACCCTAAATCTTATCCTAACTCTTACCTGAACCATAACCATACCAAAACCCTAACCCTAACCCTAATCCGAACCCCACCCTAACCCTAACGCTAACCCCAACCATAACAATAACCCTAACCCTACCGTAACACTAACCCTTGCCCTAACCCTAACCCTAAACCTAACCCCAACCATAACCATAACACTAACCCTACCCTAAGACTAACCCTAACCATAACCCTAACTCTAATGCTACCCTAACCCAGACCCTACCCTAACCCTAACACTAAACCTAAACCTAAACCAAACGGTAACCCTAACCCTAATGCTAAACCACAATTATTGTTTTCATTTGGGAACTGACCAAGTTTTTATTTTCCTTTTCATTTTCCTGTATTTTTTAAAAGGCAGGAACCTAAAATATCTGGAGCCTCCTGGAAATAAACATCAAAAAAATCTTCTATCAATCAATTATTTTCTTCATTTTTTTTTCAGTTTGGTTATGACAGTCAAAGACATCCACGTGATTCAGACAGCTATTTAACATGATAACAGGTGAGAAAATGTTTTCCATGGCTCTGCCACACAGCACAGAGCTTATCGACTTGAATTATTTGGAATGTGCCCTGCATCTCCAATTTCAGCAGCTGACTGTCTGACCCATAAAATTGCTGGAATAAGATAAGCAAAGTGATTTTGCAAACTGTAACACACTTCCCCTCTATTTTGAACCACCAAGAGAACAGACTTTTAAAGTACTGAATTCTTAACAAATCAATAGATATTTTGACCAAAGTCAGATGAAGATTATTAAGTATACAATGAATGTACGTGGAACCAGAAACTGCAGCCTTCAGCAATATCTGATTTGAATCATTGTTTGGAATTTAGACACCACAGAAATCACATAAATCCATTTTAGGTACTGTCATGAATATGTTGAGCATGGTCTCTAGATTCTTAAAATTATATTGCCTATAAATAGAAGTGTGCTTGGGCTTCCTTAATCTGGCTGAAATGGAAATGAATGTAATATGTTGTAAATAGTGCTATACAGTGGGATCTAAATCTCGCTTTGACACAAACTTTGATTTAAAACATCTTAGCAAAGAATGGATGTTTAAACAAACGCAGCCCAGCATGAGAAAAAGCATCTGCAAATAGCCTGAAGAAATAAGATCAGTATATATAAATATAAGACCTGCACAATACTTTACATAAATACTTTTTTGAAATGTAATTGTAGTGAATGACTCATGAACATTTGTATTTCATGATTTACTAATTGGCTGTTGTTAAACTCCATACTTTTGTTTTTACAGCATCTCCTCTATCCTTTAAGGTACAGTCCAGTGTTTATTCGGGATATACCATCTGATTAAACATTTTTTACACATAGACCAAACATCCCATGAAAGATAATCTTTTCAGACTGTATTGGGTCGTTTTGCTGCTATGGATTGTGATTTAGACATTTATGAAGGATGTGAAATAATATGTGGGAATGCATTAGGATTACAAGGAAATAATCTTTGTAATAAAGTATCTCCTGGAAGATTCCACAGAGATTCAGAAATTATTTGGAAGCAGTTATCTTCTTCTTTTTTTTTTTTTTTTTCCCCTGAGAGAACAGGAGATAATTTTTGTATTTTACCTGTTATTATAAATAACCCATTTTTTCAGGACAGTATATTGAAAAAAGTGAGGTTACCCTTTTCAAAAGTATTCTTTGGCCTAACTTTCTTCCCTCTGAACTCTGTATTTCATTATTTAATCTGTTTTTGTTTCAAAGTTGTATTAACTTCCTTGTAAAGCTTAGTGGCATCCCAGCTTTGTGGTGACACTACACTCATCACCTCTGTGATCACTTCAGAATGTGCAACAGCTGTGTTTGATTTACGTGTCCTGGAAATGGAGAGATTATGGGCATAACTTTGCAAGACTTGGAGACACTGCAAGTTCCACATGTGGTGGCAGACCTAAAATGGGTCTCGCAACTGTTTTGAAAGGCATTAAAAAGGTGAAATGAAAGTGTAATTTTTAATGTTTATTTGTATTCCATATTGTCAAGGCAGAGGTAAAAAAAATATTTGACTTATACGATGCGCTCCAGAAAGATTTAAGGAGGTGAGAGAAGGGAGAGATTTTTGTTATGGATGATGTCCCTCATCTCATAAAAATAGGCATAATATTTATCTGGATTTTATAGAATGAAGAATAATGTACTTAAAGTTGAAAATCTGTAACTCTTTAAATTATTTATGGTATCTGTATGTTTAAATTTGTTGAGTATGGATTATGAAAATAAACTATCTGATTTTAACACTGAACATCCTGCTGTAAGCCACCAAAACATTGCACTTTTCTGGATACAAATACTTCACGAGATGTTTGAACCAGCAGAATCAAATACATCACTGCCAGCAAATGCAATAAAGAGACAGTAAACTACTATTCTACATTACAGATCTGAACATATATGACTATTTTTAACCTCAGAATTTAACATCAAATTTATATAAATTTATATAAAATTGATTCTTTTGACATTCAAAATTCCTGGGAAAAATTTCCTAGAAAATAGTTAATTACTTCCCTCAAATCTCTGAAACGCACAGAAAAAAAGAAAAAGAAAAAAAAAAAAAACAACAACCCACAACTTATAGAGAATTTTGCCAACATATCATATATATACTCCTTTGTCCGCAAATTTCTAAATGTATCGTAAACTTACTCTGTCCTTCTCAAGTCAAAGTGGAAAAATATGTAGCATATGCTCATCCAAGTGACTTGATGTTTATTCATTATGTGATATGTTCTAATGGACAACTATAAATAAATTGATTTTTTGAAAGTAATCTAGATGAAGCTAAGAGCTAGGTCCAAAAAAGGAGTTATGTGCCTTAAGAGTTAGACTCTAGCCTCTAGCCTTAAGAGGATCCTGAGAACCACTGAGCAGCATCTACTTAACCCTGGAGACTCTTAAAATCCATACTATTGTCTATTTTTGAAAACTACTTTTCATCAGACACCAAAGACTGCTTCTGTGCATGCTCAGAGTTGCCCAGGTTTTACTTTATGTCTGTGCCATTAAGCACTTAACTCATGCTTGCTCCATGGTTTCTATATCATGTCTCTGAATCCTGCAAGCTAGGAAAGAAACTTAAGCCTCTATTCCAGAGAAAGAACCTGAGTCATAGAATCCTAGAATCATAAAATCAAAGAATCATATAATCTAACCTGAATTTCCATTCTTTAAGTTTAAAACCATTTCCTCTTGTCTCATCACTGTCTTCTCATGTAAAAAGTCAGTTTATCTCCTGTTTATCCCTTCAAGTACTGGAAGGCCTCAATGAGTTCTCCCCAGAGCCTTGTCTTTGCTAGTCTGAAAAAGCCCATCTCCCTCAGCCTGTCCTTGTATTGAAGGTGCTCCAACCCTCTGATCATCTTTTTGACCCTCCTCTGGATTAGCTCCAACAGCTCCGCATCCTTCCTGTACCGGGGGTCCCAGACTTGGCTGCTTTCAAGGATTTCTTCTGGCAGTCTGTACTTATATCTGAGATGGCCCTGACCCAAGTACAGCACCTTGCACTTGGTGTTGTTGAACCTCATTTGGTTCACATGGACCTATTTCTCAGGATTGTCCAGGTCCCTCTGGATGACGTTCCTTCCTTCTATCAACTGCACTACTCAGCACAGTGTCATCAGCAAAAAGGCCTCCACACACAGACTCCCCTTGATCAGGTGGCCTGTACTATTCCCCAACCATCAGGTATCCTTTAATGGTCTTCGAGTCATTGACTAATGTTTCTTCAACTTCACTTCTCTGTCCCAATTCATGTTTTTAATTAATATCATAATTTCAGAGGAAAGTGAGGCAAATGTTCTTGCCAAGGTAGCCCAGTGAAGGAATCAGCTAGTGGGAAGGAAAGAAACTTGGATTAAAAATATCTTGGAAAGCAGAAGTAACCAGTACTGCCCTTCCCATCTTGTATTAGCAGTATAATACCCGAGCTACTGTGGAAAAGATAGCTGTCACATCTCAGATCGGTTTTTGAAAAAGTGACACATAGAATCATAGAATCATAGAATGGCCTGGGTTGAAAAGGACTTCAAAGATCATTTAGTTTCAACCACCCTGCCACGGGCAGTGTCGCCAAACACTAGACCAGGCTGCCCAGAGCCACATCCAGCCTGGCCTTGAATGCATCCAGGGATGGGGCATCCACAACCTCCTTGGGCAACCTGTTCCAGTATGTCACCACCCTCTCCATTCTCATCTTCAGAAGTGCTGCTCTAATTGCAGATCCATCCAACTTCAATATCAGTTTTCACAGGCCTAATTAAATCATACACAATATACGACTGATACAGGCCAAACTAGCCCCTCTCTGCATGTCTGATCAGCACATTAAATTTTTCATCTAAGCTGGCAACAGAGAGCAGCAAAATGCAAAAAAAAAGAAAAAAGAAAAAAAAAAAAAAAAGCCAGCAGAAACACTGTGGGTTATGTGGGGCTAAAAGGTAAGAATTGTACTACATGCATTTGAACAAGCCTACCTGCAACAGATAATGCTTCCAACATAGAGAAAGGATTTGTGAAGAGTTCTGGTTATCTAACATGTTTTAAACTTTTAATTTAGAATGAAATGACTTTTATTCTCATTTTGTCTCCCCATTGATTTACTAGGGAATTTATGAAATTTAGAATGACTATTACTTTACTGTATGTGAAGTGAATTAGCACTGATCTATATGAGAGAAATGCCAAGTTTCTAGTCTAGGCATCCCACACTCATGAATACTGAATTACTTAGCGTGATAAATAAACCATGAAATATCTGAAAAGACAAAACTTTATCTACTCATAAATATATATTTGTGCAAATTCAGTTTAAAAGCTGTCTTCAAACACAGCAACAATTAGATGATAAAAATAGGAGCTTTCTCCTCTGAAGTGCACAAAATTGATCACTTCCATTACCTTTTATCTTTTCTTCCATTGCCACTTTCTAGAAAGATCATAATAAATCAATTCCTAAAGTATTTTTAAGGCAGTTTAACTATTTCTTAAGAATTCAGCCTAGCAGGAAGCTGCATGGCAAGGTACATTTCACAAAGCACTACAGATGATGGCCGATGAGTATGAAAAATATGATTCCAATATTTTAATTATCTCTATCTAAAATACAAGTGCCCTTTCTTGGTGTTGTTCTGCTACACTGTGAAGTCATGAAATGCATGAAACTCTGAGTGCCTGTAAAGCTCAACTGCAAATCTAAACAATATTAAATAAAACCTGTACAGAATGTCTCATAATATACAATATATATATATACGAATGTGACATGCAAACTTATTCAAAAAAGTAAACCTTTCATGCATTTTCTGAAAAGCAGTCATTACATGTTCTTTCCAAAGAAACTGATTAATTCAGAGTGCTAGTTCATAAAACACAGTGCAGATCCCTTGTCTGCTAAAATTAAAATACACCCAGATAAAAGAAAATGAGTTTATTAGGCAGCTTCCCATTAAGTCACAGTTAATCACACTTGGGAATTGCTGAGTCAAATCTTGTATGTCTATATTAGGTTTTCTTGAGGTTAATTTTTCAAAGACATCCATGCAATTCAGCAATTAAATACATCCATCTCTACACAGTTCATTGTGTTACAACACTAAAAAAAAAATCATTTTGATTGTAGTTCACAGACATCAACCTGTTGCAACTGGAACTATTTGTATGCATATACATATACATGCATATACGTGTACATGCATATTAGCTAGGGAATTAAAGACGTGTGTGATGGGAGTCATTAGAAGACTGATAGGTAAGGTCAATTCTAAACTTCAAAAAAAGATCTGCAAGACATAAATTCATAAACATTACATTCTGTGCTAATAGTTCTTACTTATTTCCAAACATTATTATCAGGTAATAAAAGCAGTCATCCTTTATTAATCAAATCTTAGAACACTGTGGAGCTAATCCTACACTGCTAGCAATTACAGCTAAAGTCTATGATGGTCTTAGTTGCTTAGATCAAGGTGACTGACTTCAAAAGCTTATCAATAGGAGAAGCCAGAATTGAAGTAGGTAAGTGCAAAAACTAATTGTCAGGTGCCCCTTCACAATCTGTGTCCATATTTTCAAGGTTTCTTTCCATATCCCCAGTTTGAATTGTACATCTTAGTAAGAAATTCAGAAACACCTAGTATTGTGGTCTCCTTCTCACAGCAACCTCCTGCAAGAATTTGGTAATAAGTATAATATTAGGATAAATTTATTCACAGAAATAGTGGTGGGATTGTCCAGGGAGGTGGTGGAATCACCATCCCTGGAGGTCTCATTCAAGAAACATGAAGATGTGGCACTGTTGTTGGTGTGACTCATCTTGTCTTTTAGAAGCATCTAGAAAATTAGCTTATCTATCTAGCCTGTTAAAGGGAACATTAGCTAACTTATTAGTTAACTAACCAAATGTGAGAATGGGAGAGGTAGGGTCAAGAACTCATGACCACTGCAGACCTCTCTCCAAACAGGTAGGCATAGTGCACCCAAGTGTTTATAAGGGATTTTCCTTTGTTCTGTTGGGGTGCACATTAGGAAGGAAATATCTGCTGGGCATCTGACACTGTATTAACTAACACTTGCTTCTTCATATCACACTGGTCTTAAAGAGTTTTATTCGTGCCGGGGTTTGTCCCACAACAGCACTTAGGGACATGGTTAGTGGGCATGGTGTTGATGGGCTGATGATTGGACTAGATGATCTTAGTGGTCTTTTCCAGCTTTAATGATTGTGTGATTCTAACACTCTGGAACTGGAGCCTTGCAAGATAAACAAAATACACAGCATATATCCTGTTAACTAGCATGACAATACTGTCTTTATTGCTTATATGGTTATGTTGGTATGGTTATTATCGCGCTTGTTCAAAACAAGGTTAGGTTCAAAACAAGCTACTACTAAAGACTGCATAGTGATATTAAACATTTAAGGGAGCATCAGGCATCTGTCTTAGCTGCACAATTACTGCAAAGGTAGTTTACTTATCCTCACTGAGTTTTATGCTCTGCTCTGCTGTTTCAGGCACTTTCTGCCACAAAGGCTACCTAGTAGGAGGAAGGTATTATGACTGACGTGGTTCTCAATACCTAGGCAATTACTCTGGAGTGTAGGCTTATTTTTTGGAACGTAGGACTGCAGTAATGCCACNTTGTAGGAAGAAGAATTATTCTCTCATCATCACTTATTTCCTGACAACTTTAATGCTGGATGGGTAAGATTATGTATGGAAAAAAAGAGGAGATAGATAGAACGGAGATTTTTTTTTTTTTTTTTGCAAATAGGGCTACTAAATATACAAGTATCCATTAATGTAATTTTGAATATTTTTTCATCTGCAGTCAGCTGGGATATAGTGTGAGGGCTTTGTGTACTGTCAGAATCTTACATTATCTATTACTCTAATCAGAACTGCGATGTATGTGGGCAAATAAGTTCTGTGGCACAAAAAGAACATGTGTCAATAAAAGGCGCCATTAAGGTATGATAAATTAATGGTGATGTACAGATGCTGCTGAATTATCCTCCAGTCTCAGACTTGCCTGACTACTGGGGAATCTCTTCTATTTTGAGAGTCTGGAAATTATGTTTATGTCAAAAGTAGATTTCATTATGAATATTTGCAGGTGGGTTGATCTTCAAGGTCAACTGAAGGAATCCTATAAAGATGCACTATATACAGATATTAGGTATATCTTTATAGCTGTCATTAATCAGAAACCTTACCCAAAGAAACACAATCTAGAGTCTCCTTTAGCATATAAGGAAGAATCTTCATTTACGTCTGTGAGATATCATTGGGTAACTGTGCCTTAGTAAACCTATCCTGACAGAATTTAATCAAAGACTGCATTCTGCATCTTTAGTTGCAGCATACGGTGCAAACATAATTCACAATTTCAACATTTACTTGCATGGTGAGGGGAGGGTTACAAGTCATGATGTCTGAACAGCTTTTTTTTTTTTTTAATTAAGTATGCCATTTTAGTTTGTTGTATAATTGACTTATGTGATTTAGAAAACATATTACACTATAACCAGGACTCAGCAGGTGAATGAAAAGTAAAGCTAAATAAGAAAAAGAAGTATACAGCTCAGAAGTCTTTCCTTCTTATTCCAAAGAGAATACTGGAAAATAGAATTCATTTTTTAAAACGAATATAAATAAACCACTTCTTTAAAATCACTTTCAAACACCTAAATGGAAGACTTCATTAGAAAACTTTCTCAAATAAGAAAGTACTGACAAAAAAAAAAAAATGTTTAAAGGTTTTACGTACAACCTTCGTACATACTTAAAATAGTCTACAGTACATAATACAGAGGAAAATATAACGTAGCCAATGTAATAAATGTTTTGATGTAAATTCTATATCATTATACTACAGAGCACAGCAGAATGAGTTTGACAGAGAATTAAAACCCCAAATTCCCTATCTAGAGGCAAATATTAAAATGAATTTTGAGAAGCAGTGCTGTCAAATAAAAATTGAAGATTTTTGTGTTTGTATAGTGTGTGTGTGTGTGCATGTGTGTAAGAGATTTAACCATAAAAGATAAAGCAAAATCTGCTCTAAAACTGATATAAATTTAATTTACTATTCATAGAGACCAGAACAAGATTGTTTTTTTAATTTTATTTTTAATCAGATTCCCCTTATGTCCTGATTTATAAAAATATCATTTACAAAGTCAGGCTGGAAGAAATGCTTAATTTGTACATTTAAGTATTTCATAAAAGCATTTTTCTAAACTTGAATGAATTTGAAATTCTTAAAAGTACTATGTGAAAATTCAAGCAAGAAACCATTCTGTTTGTTTGAAAATGCAGGGTTTTTTTGTCAACTTTAAGAATTAGTTACTTTTGATGCCTCCTGGACATTTTTATCCTCTCATCGCAAAATTTGCAGTGTTCCTTATATCAAGCAAACAAACAGCTCAGATCCTTCATCAGAAGTGGACAGGAGTAAAAAGTCATCGATATCAGATGCAGATAATATCCACTTTTAAAGGAATTAAAAGTGTAGGCCACAGCCAGAGAAATGAGGTCTCTAACTGAAACCAGAGACTTAAACAATTTGATTTGTATTCAAAGGATAGACCCCTTGATGCTCCAGACAGATAAGAATAGGTCTCTTTGTGTAGATATCTTGGGGAGGTGCAAAAGAGCAATCTAAGAGATCAAGAGATGCCAAAGAGCAATCTACAAGACAAGGAGGTTCCAATATCAGTACCATCTATGGGCAAACTGAAATCCCCTGATTGACAGATGCAGGTGCAATATTAGATTTAATACATATTGATAGGCAGGAACTTTGTGGAAACTGTATGAATGTTCATATGTTAAGGGTATATACTGAGGGTGATTTAGCTCTGGGGTGTGCATGCTTTATGAAGAGACCCCCATGCATTCAGCACTGTAGTAAACCAGTGTTGGCTTTCTTAACTATCATTTGGTTTGGAGAGTTTTCTCGGTTATGGTTTGCAGTAACATTACTGCCATAAGAAGTGACTTGGGTAGGTCATGTTGCTGGTCTGTGTCTTGGTTTCCCCCTCACTGTTTTTTTATCTCCACTTCATAAAATCTGCAGCACAAGGATTGTTTCTCCCAGTGCATGCTGACAGTATGCCCCTCTGAGATCCACATGCATTTGAGTACATCTTGAGCGCTAAAAAGCCTTATTTGAGACAGAGTATTTTTTTAAAGGCAATTTCTTTCTGTCACTTCAAGTTATTTTTATTAGCTCACCCATCTTTTTTCTTAATCCCAACAGTGAGTGATGCCTAGAAGAACGAGGAGAGACTGAAGGCATGACAGAGGTAGCTCTTAATAATACAACTCTATTAAAAAAAGTAAAACTGTTTTGAATTTGTAAAGTGAACTTTCTCTAATTGGTTGTCCCTACTGTTGAGACATCCAAAGCAGAGTTGTAGGGGAGCTTGAAAGCTGGTTGGATGCTCAGATCAGTTCATGATAAAGGCAGTTATGAAAACCAATTAAAATACCTCACAGCTTTGTAATTGCAAGATATTTGAAGGAGAAAAAGCTTCTATAGACAAAAATTTCAGGTAAGGTGCCTTCTGGAGAGATTATCTATTTCTTGCTGCTGTGAAACCAATGGAAATGAATTAATGGCATAGTTGTCTTACAGGCAGTCTTCTTTTCACTGCCGTGTACAGGGGAGAATTATCAATTCTCACTAATCAGCCAAGCCACAACTGCAAGACAAAACAGCTAGGAGTGCAACTACCTGGAGCTAATGACTCAGGAAAAGAATGTGGGGGGGGAATTTCTCAAGCTTTCAGATCTATCATTCACAGCTCAAGAAGGTATTGCCTCAGGCTGTTCCCTTGGAAGAGGGAAGTACTTCATGCCAAAAGAGTAGACAGCTCCACAATGCAAAGAAAGAACAACTACACCATTACTTAATAGTTCAGAAAAAAAATCACTGGAGATTTATTATATTTCTCTTCCTTTGACCCCACATCTCACAGACTGGAAGCTTTTCTGCTGGTGAGCTCAGTCGGTTCCACCGTCTCCTGCTGGAGTCAGTTTAGAGAAAAGACATTCCCAGAGCAATTTTTTGCTGACAGGAGCCACAGATGGGCCAAATGTGGAAGGGACAATCCACATAATTTACCACAAGTTCAAGTGTAGAACATTTTTCACCATGCTTGCCAAAGAAATTAATAGAATATTCTCTCAGAAGAAAAAAACAAAAACAAAAACAAACAAACAAACAAACAAACAAACAGAAAAAAACTTCATTTCCTCCTTGCCTTCTTTCTTTTTTCTTTTTCTTTTTTTTAAATTTTGCTTCCTTTTTTTCTTTAATGGAGCAGGATTTCCCATTGATTTGCCTCCTTTGTAAGGCTTATCTTTGTCTAAAAGAATGCCATGAAGGGCATGGAAAGTTTATTTATAAATGCCATTAAATCCAAATGAAAAAATTAAACATTAGAAAACTGTTATAGCTTTTCTAATCTACGTTGTCCCATGGAACGAGCTGACAGACTATTCTTGTCCCTTCTTCAATTATTTGATTTCCTACTTGTAGAATTACAAAATTGCTGGCAATACAAGTAATCCAGCTAATCCAGTCTGACCCCTCAGGGAATTTCTAAACCATTTCTGATTGAAATCTGTCTAAACTTCAGAGAGATTCCCCAAATTCCCCAAAAAATCTACTCATACTGTACTATGTATAAAACGTCTTTTCCATTGAATCATCCATACTATTTCTGTTGAAAGTTTAAACTGAAGTATAAGTAATGGCCCTCACTCTTCTAACTTTTTTCTAAGTAGGCAAGGTTAGCAGAACAAAAATTCTGTCATAAATGGAGGTCTTCACATAGAGACGCCAAAGAGTCTTAAAATCAACCCAATCTATGTTCAAACTTGGGTAACATAGATTTCACTACTGATTTATAATCAATTAAGTGGTTTAGAATTTTACTTTATTGGGAATAACACGCTGCTCAACACATCTAAAAGCAAGCCACCACCAGTGAGGTACTGAAATATTGAAAGAAATCCATAATTATAGATAATTGTAATTGGAAGAATTGCATAATTCTGTCCTGGTTTGCCCAGGATAGATTATTGGGAAAAAATAACTTGTGCCTCTTCCTCTTTATTCTTCAGTAACATTAATGAAAGTCTTTTCTGTTTTAGCAATCACCCAGTGCTTATCAGGCTGCTCTGTGGTTTCTTCTTTCAGTGAAGTACTGGCAATTCATGTAACTGTTAGCTCCAGTCACTGTTTAGGTCTGTGATTGCCCGAGTCCTGAAATTACTTTTGAATGGCTTATGTTGACAAAACCATCATTTTCTCTAAATGAACTGTTAGTTTTAAACATAAGCAGACAAATGAAAAGTTGTTTAGTGTGGGGGAAGATGTAACTGTGAGCGAGTCACCAAAGAGCTTATCAGGCTCTTTGATAGACCTTATCACTGTGAAACCTTGGGAGAATTGAGTGTAGGACAGAGAGCAAATGGCTTCTGTTTGCATCTAAGGGTAAACAGGAGGTTCTTCTGGATGCATTGTTAATCTTGTCACAATTGAGAAACCTTTCATCCTTCATCACAGTTGTTTGGGAGAAGCTAGGGCCAATTAACTGATTAGAGGGACAGGAATTTCTTGCTTGTAAGTGAACGGTATATAAGATATATGTTGAACACAGTAAAGGAGAACTGTTCTGATGCTACAAGAAACTGTGAGAGCTCTCTAACTCGACTGAATGCTGACAGTTTAGCACAACATCTGACAGCTTATGAGATTGCAATAAACATTTTGTTTTCAGAGATATGGGGAAAAACTATGAGTGTTGTCATCTTATACTAAGGCACTATTTATGCATGTGTTTTAGTTCTGCGGATAGCAACAGGATGCAAATCTACATGCAACAAAAATGTTTCAGTGTGTCTCAATACGTAAATGAGGTCTTCCAGTGGGTTTCAAAAGCTGCTTGGGAATGGCCACCATTTATGCATGGTGCAGACTGAGCACAAGAGAAAAGGCTGAATCTTACTTGCACTGCACTGCTCGTATGCTTTGATTCCAGCTCAGAAGACTCCCCTGGCAGACCTAAAGAGGCAAAACCCTGGGTTTTGAGCCATTTCAATAAGAGTTACACAGTAATTTAATGCCATATTAAATAGAATGTATACCTCCTAGGGCTAATGTCTTCTCAGTAGTTCCAAGTAAACAAAAATAGTGCATATTTTCGCATGTGATTATCGCCTTGCCTTCTCTAAAAATTACATCTAATACTATTTATTGATATGGATCTAGACCCAGAAAACTGTTCAGACTCCTAGGAAAGATTAAGGTATCTGCCTTATTGCATCTCATACTTTCCACTCTTTTCCTACAAGAGGTCAGCAGGTGTGGATTGTCTGTTTTGAGCCCCCCACCCCATGATTCTCATGGAGAAATTATGGGTCTTTAAGGCTCTGTTGGACTTAGCTCCTAATTGCTGGACTTCCAGTACAGTTGGATTAGAGAAGTCATCATCTGTGGGGTTTTCTGAGTAGGGCAACACAGCTTTGATTTCACTTCCACCAGGATTTGTCCTGTTTCACAGTGTTTGAAGAACTGAAGGAAGGGGATAAACGGGTGACAAATGCAAATTGGTTCAGCACTCAGCTGCCCTCATTCTTTCACAGTTCTTTGACTGGGAGCTCATTTAGTCATGGAATAGAAGACTTCAGCCACTATATGCTGTTCCTTAATTTGTAAAGTGACATGCATAGTATGAAATCTCTTGTTACAATTTGTCCTTAACACCATTCCAGGCACTGGAAGGTATGAATGGCAAAATGTAATTCACGTCAATACAATAGCACAAAATCAGACTCTTCCCCAAAAGCCTATTCTTTACACTTAGAAAAATTGACATTCTTTTGTAGAGAAAACCTCCAAGCACATACCATAAAACTGAAGATACAATAATTCTGTCTCCCAGGCTGTTGTTCACTTCCTCTCTGAAACTGTCTTCCACACAGGGAGCTCATCCCCTACTGTTTCTTCCCAGCATTTAGTATGTTTTGGGAAGGTATTAAATACTAAAAGAAATCTTAGCCTTGAGCTTTGCAGGGGTACCACAGACCAAATACAGTACAGAGAATTTACCACAACTTGTCTGATAGTGTCTCAAGTGCCTGGAGCTGATTGTAGGTGCAAAGTCATTTGTGCAGATCCTGACAAAAGAAGAGGAAGATGTGCGATCTGACTTTACGATTTCCATTTGTCAAATCAGAGATGAGACTGCAGAGGGGCTCGAGAGAGCAGAGGAATACACTGCCAACACCTGAGTATGTGTAGTTTGAAAGAACTAGACACCACAAGCCATCGTAGGTACATCTGTTGAAGGCAAGATGTCCTAAGCGCTCCTGAATGATGAAAATGATTAAATCTCAGGAGAAGAGTACTGTATAGTACTCTTCTTAATGCTCTTATGTTCTTAAAGTTCTTAATGTTTGTGAGCAAAGTTGTTCTTTCTTCAGTTGCTTCCCATCAGCCTTGTCTTTAAACACTGACAGTTTGGAGTTGATCTGTTTTATTTAGAATGTATAGGGTAATGAGTATATGGGACTCCTTGCCTAACTTTCTTTTTAGCATTGCATAACACTTCAACACACAGTGCCTACCTATGTACTTATTCAGTCTTACAGAAATGAGATGATCTAGGAACCTGTGCAACACAGATTTTGTAATCTAAAGAAAAAAGCTTAAGTCAATTTTTTTTTCCATATTTATTTCTGCATATATAGAGAGTAAATTCCCTGAACTGAATAGGAAAATTCTGGTGAGAAGAGAAACACGTTTTTTTTAGTTCTTGTAAATATTCCCTTAAGAAAATACTTTTAAAGCACAGAGTTGATTGAATTCTAAAATGTTTTCATTATGGAACAAACAGGAGTTGAAAGAGGCTTTTTAACCTTTTTTTTCTGTAATGTTCAAAATTACCCGGTGGTAACTAGCTCTTTAACACCCCCCTCCCCTCCCTGAAAACAAAACAAAGGAAACTGAAATCTCCTTCTCCCCCAGAGCCTTAGGGGTTCAAATTAAGTCAATCAAAATCAAGACCTTTTGTAGGTTGAGAGTAAATGCTGTTTTCCTCTGAAATCTATGACCTCAAATAGGTTCTTTTCTTTCTAATCTCATGCTTCGCATGCTGTGAAGAATGAAATGCATTTAAGCCTTTGACTCTGCCTCCTTTTATGACTATATGAAAGAACTGGTGAAAATTGCAGGTGAAATTTAGTAAGGAAGAATAAAGCAAAAAGTGGTCTTATGCAAGTTCACCTACTCCTAGGGCTCTTTACATGAGTACCCACAGCATGGGAGATTACCTACACTGATAAAATTCAAAGTTAGAAATCAATTAAGCTCTGGAATGATAAGGGAAGACAAACACATTTTAATTGCTTTGGGTGGGAGAAGATCTTTCTCTAGGACTACCTCTTCAGGGCCCATAGCCTTTACTCCAGAGCCACTGCACCATTTTCCCCTGACCATGATCTGTCGGAAGCTGTAGCTCTTTTCTACACTGTTTGGCACAGCAGATTGCTGTGTGTTTTCAGTGGCTATTTGATTGCTTCTCAGGGAACTTCTCTGATAGACAATTTTTTACCCATCCACCTACGATAGATAAAAATCTTTCAGGTCTCTCTGAGAAATACAATTACTTTAAACCGCTTGTGCTCTTCAGAACAGATATCTTTGTCTATACTGGTTAAAGAAATGTGTTCATGACCACAGCCTGGAAGAATGCAGTTCATAAAGCACCTCAAGAAATATTTTTCTTCTCTAAAACAGGGTGAGGACACAAAGACATCCTATCAGTAGCATTGCTTCCTGCATGCTAAACTACTGAACCATTCCTGGAAATGATTGAAAGACATTTAAAGTATCATTCTAATAATCTTAATATATAGACTACTATTTCTAGCACCCCTTAATGTTAATCCTTCCTCCCAACCCCCCCCCCCCCCCCCTCTTAATATATAATTCTTATTTTTTCTCATCTTTCTTGTCACTTCACACTTTTCAGACATACACAACTCCACAGCTTTTATTTTATTCCCACAGATGTATGATTATTTTCTTCCCCCATTTCTGTATCTTATTTCTCCTCAGACTAGAAAGAAGTTGTTGTTCCATTTTCAGCCTCTTAATACTTGTCTTTGACATTGGTGGCCATACCCTTACCATAGTGCTCAGCAAGTGAGATGCATAATTGTAAAAGAAGAATATGTATGTTACAGAATTATGCAAGTTGTCTATGCAATAAAAGATACAGACCTCATAAGAAGTGGAGAAAAATAATGGAAAACACCTTTCTGAGATAGAGAAACAAGTCTGTTATGGAAAATCCTCATATTTCCTCAGTGAACTAATGCTAAAGTCTCTAGAGCAGGGGGAGTTTTTTACTACTGGCTGTGTTGAATACTCACTTTTCTACCCACCACTCTAAGCAACATAGTTGTGGCTATTTTCAAATGAGAAAATGAACTTCTGAGTATGAATTTCCTCCATCTTTCCATCAAGATCTTCTATCTTGGCCTCAGAGAATGATGATTTATAAAACATGAGCTGAGAGGTCTGAATATGAGATCCCTTCAGAGTATGAGAAGACTGAATCTCCAGTCATTCACAGAAATCTGTCTTCAGGTGGACGGCTGTGGGCCAGAACTGATTTTGGACATGAAGGTACGCAATAAACACAGGATGAGGGACACAGAAAATTAGAAAGAAGAGTCTTTTCAAGGTCACATTGCCAGTGGCAGAGTGGTAGAGGATTCCAGTATACTCCTGTGCTAAGCTTTTTCCTCTTTGATATTCAGCCAACTCCAATCAAGGTTTCATTTGAGAGGCAGTGTTTTGTGGCATTCCTATTTCATGAGTAATATAGGCAGATGATAAGCTTCTTTTTTAAATAAAAATATATCACCTTTTCCCAAAAATGATGGCACTGCATGCTTTTCACTTCATTCTGCATGTCACAATCTGCTGCAGTTTGCTCTGATTTACTGATTTTTTTTTTTCAGTATAGTCCTTCTCTTGAGGAAAAGTGTTTTGCAGGTAAAGTAGTAAGTATTAGTAGCATGCATCAAATTACAATACAACTGTGTTTTAAAAGAAGATTTATTTTAATTATTGCTGGGAAAATGGACTGAGAGATGGATATAACTCACTAGCTGTATATGTCTATTCTCTGCCTTCGTATGTTGCATAATTCTTGGTTTTGTTTCCTTTTATTTATTTATTTATTTATTTATTCATTCATTCATTTTACCTAGGATGCACTTATAACTCCTTTAAATGAAAACCATAATAAGATTATGGCATGCGATGTTTTGCAAGTAGTAAACAAAATGAAGACTAATCAGATGGGTGCTCATAACTTCATGATCCTTAAAAAAGGCACTGTGTACAAAGAGGTGCTCTTATGAGGTCTTATCAAACTTGTCTGATATATTTACAGTGTAGTAAAAAGTATCACCTTCCCCACTGCCAACACACCTGAGTCTGCTCTTATGTGATTGTCTTTCTAAAAGTGAAATGTTTTGCGCTTATATTTCTTTGTGAGAAGCTTAGCTAACAAGCACTGAAGAATAAGTAAGTTTCAACCTCTGGAAAGCATTACGTGTTCAGACTTCTGAGATGCAAGATGTATTTTGTCTGAAATTTATTTCATTTAGTGACAGGCAGTGATAGAACAGAGCAAATGAAAATAGACAAAAAGAAACAAATAAACAACAACAACAACAAAACCACCAGGTATATCCATCAAGAGATTCTCAGCTCCATCATAGACACCTTATAAGCTTTTCAGGGTAATTTATCTTCCCCCACTACTAAGAAGTATTAGATGACATTTTGCTAGATGCTTGACCAAGCTGTCCCAAACTGAATCCCACACAAAATTTCATGAGCAAATAAAAGTAGTCACACAGTATAATCAACAGGATTCACAGAATTTCTTACTAATGTAAGTTATTTGAAGTATCAATTCCCGAGGTTTTTCTGGAAGAGTTCTGACAGTATCCCTGACTT
Organism: Pavo muticus; assembly: GCA_016647715.1. Taxonomy (NCBI): domain Eukaryota; kingdom Metazoa; phylum Chordata; class Aves; order Galliformes; family Phasianidae; genus Pavo; species Pavo muticus. The sequence goes on along the minus strand of JACDJE010000075.1, from coordinate 2,737,391 downwards.
TCATTTCCTGTCTTTATCTTATTTACTTGTTTATTTAATATTTTTCTGTCTATCTATGTATCTATTTATCTAACTTATGTTTTTATCAAACCTAGAGAAACCTTCATGTGGATTCCATTCTTGGTTTCTCTAATATAACTTACAGTTATGTATTTGGTGACGTGTTTGAGAATGCAGTAGACAAACTAAGAAGTCTCTTTGTATGAGCCATTAACCGATGATCACAACAAAATAACTTCCAGTCATTACCAGCTCTCGTCTAGATTGAAGCCAGTGTCTAAGGAAAGGAACATAGTTCCATTTCTGCAAATCACCCTGCCTTCTGCTATAGGTTGGATGTTTTTTCAGAAAGGAACAACACCTGATACACAGAGCAATTCAATGGGTCATCTAAGGTAGAAAACCTACTAATTTAGCCAAAAGCTCTTATCAGAGTGATTCCAGTCCCATATAGACAGCAGATGTCAGTATTTCTTAAGGGTTTTGTGTACTAGAAAGTAAAATTTCTTGAGGTTTTGTACAGGATTCTGGGTACTTGTGAACATTCCAGAGATCTAAATTTGTGAGCAACAGATTTTGTTGCTTTCATCTCCTTATTTTTAAAATGTGTTGAAGGTGTTTGTCACTTAACTGAAGGAGTAACAATTTAAAAATATGCATGGTCTCGATCTCAAGAAGTGCTGAGTAGTCTGAACTCATATACAGCTCTAGTTGGGGATGAAGGAAAAAGTTACTTTCATTTCTAATCAGCTCCTATTGAAAAACTCCAAATGAAGATATGATCTTGAGGTATGGAGGGTATAATTAGGCCACAGTTTACAATGGCATCCTGCTCATTTCAGAGGCAGATGAAAAATGCTCTAAATATTTAGAATTGAAGTTATTATGTATAGAATGAAGGCTGAAAGTAAATATTTCCAAGCATAAGATATTATTAAAAACAGCTTTCAAATATGTAAGTGAGAAGATGTTTTCATTAAGATCCTTATTCTGTTTAATCAAGTACCTACATTTGCGTAAGTCTTTGAGGCTACTCGCTTGAATTAACCTGTATAAATAAACCACATTAAAATTCAACAAAAAGGCTATAGATCTTTACTGATTCTTCAGTCTGTATAGTCTTGAATGTTGGATAAGCACATTACACCTAGACCAGCTGAAGAGCTGGCCCAACCCCTTAGTTTATCAAAAGAAGATAAATTTATATTCAATGATCTGAATGCTCAGAAAGGACATAGCAAATGTAAACGTTTTTTAACAGAACGGATAAAGAACACAAAACCTCCCATGGTGCTCACAGAGAACTGTTACAGAACAAACATAGCTCCAGAAACTACTCACCATTAAAGCCGTATCAGAAACACTGTGCACTTTTCCAAAATGTTGTGTAATTAGGAGGGTATCTTTAGTCAATATTAATAAAGACATAGTTACAACCTTCCCCAGGTCTAAGAAGAAAATCAGGCATAACAAACCGAATACAAAAATTTATGAATACATTTGAATTATACAACTCTAATTGTTAACTGAGATGATTAACATTTCTACCATACCTGAATTCTTGATATATAAAACCAACGGACCACTTTGTTGTCTGAAAGATCCCCAGGAAGAATATAGAATTAGAGGCTTACTTTGATACAGTTCTGCTTCTTGCAGGTGTGGAGTCATTTTTAACAGCATACTTTTTGTGTTTTGTATAGATGAGTTAAGAAATCCCCTGAATGAGTCACAGTCAGTTATTATGAATTAAGGTAGAAATGGTAGAAATAGAGACTTTAGACTGAACTACTCCATCAAGCTTCTCTGCAGAATCACTAGAGAGATATAACTTGTTTTAGATTGTGATTCCTATGACTACGGACAGATGACAGAACAGACAGTAGTTCAGCAGTCCGCAGAGCAGAGACTGCTCCATTTCACATACCTGTCTACTGAACCACACTACTCCAGTTAACTAAAGCATAACTTCCCCAGGGCCATCTAGCTTTGATTTCAACACCCAGGGTAAGGGGAATCTACATTTTTTCCTGTGCTAAACAGTTCTTTTTCCTATGAGTAATACTCAGGTATTAAGAAAAAATAAATAGATAATAAATAAATAAACAAACAAGGAAACAAATCACCTAATTTATACTTAGCATTTGCCTGGTTTGTGTTTTATCTCATATTTTTCTCCCTAATGGTTTAAAGGGCTCAGCTAAAGGTAATTTCTCAATTTAAAATGTTTAAATGCTGTAGTCAAGTAACTTCTCAGTCCTCTACACAAAGTAATATAATCTCTTTAAGTGCCTCATTGTCTTTCTCCAGCCTTAACCTAATTTTTATGTCTCTTTTTCAAACTCTTATGCTATGATCTTTTTTGAACTGAAACAAGAAGAACCTAGAATCAAACTGATGAACTGAGGGGATCAGATTTAATGCAAGTTCAGTACAAAACAGGTTAACTAGTGTTAAAACTCACAGAGTGTTTGCCACTTAAATTAAAAAAATAATGTCTTAAAATATTTTCTGCAAAAGAATTCCTTTAAAAGGTACAAGATAGTGATGTAGTATGCTACAGAATGGGGTAGATGAGCTTCATTTTACTGTGTTTTGAATCTTAGTAAATATCAAATTCTTCAAATTTTATACTGAGTTATCTTGTCAAAAAAAAAAAAAAAAAAAAAAAAAAAAAAAAAAAAGAAAAAAAGAAAGCAAAACACAAAAACAACAACAAAAACCAGACAAATTCATTCAATTAATGTAAAAATGAGCAGAAATAGAAAAAGAGTAATTTGACTAAAATGTTCAGTCAGCTTTAAAATTAATGCCATCAAGGGTACTGACTTGTGAAGCTTGGCTTACTGGCTATGTTCTACTCTTAATACAGAGACAGGATAAATAAAAGCAGTGTATTTAATCATCTTTAAATAATGCCATTCTCTAAGTTCAGACCCAGTGGCACTTGACTGACTTTGGTTCCCTTTACCAGGTACAAAATTGGCCATATGAATTCAAGTGATGGAAATATTAAATATTTCCACATTTAAAATATTTCCCCACGTTCACAGATATCACATCTCCATGAGCTACACTCAGTTCTGCTTATAAATAGTGGCTGGGATACTGATTCTTTTGTCTGGGAGTAGGATTTAGTCTCCCGATTTAAGGGAAATCCTCTAGGTGGTTTTAAAGTAAATGGTAGATGGGGAAAGGTTTTATGAACAATCCTGTTAGGTGTTAATAGGATCAGAATGATTACCTCTCCTGTCATGCTGAAAATGCACCCTAAGAGATTGTTTCCATGCTATTTATACTTAGGTAACCCCTCAGCAGAAGTTTCAAATCAGCTCTAACTTTTGAAGTAGCACAAGCCTGCACAGGGCAAAGAGATATGGCACAGTCTGAGAAGAATGAGTTTTTACATATGCATGGTGCCCAAATATTTGTGTTTTTGCACCATCTCACCAAAGCTCAGTTCTTGTTTATAAGGAGTGAGAAAAATAACATTCACCAAACAGAGAGTTCTGCCTAGTTTCAAGAAGTAGAGAGCTATCCTTGATCAGAAAGCCCTGGCTGGTCTAACACACGAGTCAGAGCTGGGCAGGGACTCAGAGTGCAATAGTCAACCAGACTGATATCCTCTTTCCACATAGTAACAGTGCTCTCCTTGAAGCATGGCATAGGGACAGATTTAACCAAATCAAATTGTTCTTTCAGGAAAGCAGATATATCAGTTTCCACAGACAATTGTAAAAAGAGAAAGTGCTTGTAAGTCCGGCTAGCTCCTTTGAAATGACTTGTAATCTACCAGCCTCCTGCCAGAAGTGCTTTTCCCAGGGCTCTCATGCCTCATAGGACACCCTGCTTATGAGAAGACAAAGACAATTTGCACATGTGTATGACACATAATTGTGTGAGAGAATTTGTACATATTCAAGTGCAAGTATGCACACATAAATACATAAGTACACACATGTTCATACACACACATTAGCTGGTCAAGAAATAAGACTTTTGAGGCTGTTCAGTACTGCCACTGTCACATGCAAGGGTGTAACCCTTTAAGCTTTGTTCTCAAAGTCGTCAATACAGAGTTCAACACTACTTGCTTTACCAGAAAATAATATAATATTTGCAACAAAACAAAACAAAACAGGAAAAACACAAAAATTGTAATGTTACAGAGATGATCTCTGAACACATGCAGATATAATGAACTCCTGTGAATTATCAGTAGTCATGAGGAAGTACTTCAGGCTTTCTGACCTTAAAAAGAAGAAGCACTCACTCATTGCTCCTTGTTACTCTTATGTTAATATTAATCATAATCATAACATAATATTGATCACAGTGTGTGTTCTGCCAATGAAGAAATATCAAGAGGCACAAGTAGGAGATGAGGCCTCACACAGTCTTTGCAGTGGACCTTCATTGTTCCAAGCAAAAGACTGTAAGTGAAGACCAATAGAGTGGTTTGTTCACAAAAGCTCAGGACTTCACTATATGACAACAGGCAATAGATTGATGCACTTGGATTGGGAAAACAACTGATGCCACAATGATCAGTGTGATAATCAGCTGTGAAAACACTTTGGCAACTATGGTTGAATTTTTTCACAGCGAATTAGAAGTTCAGGCATGGATCCGAAAGTCAATTATAAATTAACTCTTTCGACTGAAAAAGAAAAAGCAGAATTGAATACTTTGTGTCTGAGTGGTATCATTAGGCAGCACATTAAACTGATATTGGCCTGAGAACTAACAAGATATGAGTAGCTGAATGACTAAAATGGTGCTATATTTATGTATTTATGTTATTGTTTAACTAGATTCTCTATTCCAAAGCTTTTTGTTTGTTTGTTTGTTTGTTTGTTTGTTTCCTATCAGCTTCTCTTATTCTTTTGTAGGCCTCATAACTTATTCTCCAGATGACTGAGATAAATTCCTAGATATTAACATGGGAAGTGAGGGCAACAAGTAGCAAAATAGCACAAGGTGCGCTTGGAAAACCTAATGCATAGGCAATGGAGGCTTTCAATGGAGGATTATGAAAGTTAACCTCTCGAAATTGAATGAGGGGTGATTGCTTCAACTGAGAGACAGAACAGCAGCTGATACTGTACAGACCACTGAACTGAAAAAGTAATCAACTTCACAGTACAAACCAGGAAGTGTAACAGTCACAATATTCTCAAGGACCTTTTCAAACCAAAAACACTGAAGATGCCCATGATTACTAAATATTGTGTATCTTCACAGGTGTATTTAAATTTTTTCAAGATCCTCTCCTGATATCTGGCATATTACTTCACCTGACTTTGCTTCTGATCTAATCCTATTCATACACAGACATCCATATAGCAAAGTTCTGGCTTGGTTTCTAGTCCTTATTAATTTTCTTACTCACAATTTAGACACTAAACAGCAAGAAAAATCCTAAATATCGCATGTCTGTATGATATCTAACAAGAAAGGAACTGAATCTACATCTTTCACTGTATTCTTGACCCATGACTCTTCTGAGTTCAACTCCTTCAATCTCACATCTCTTATTTTTCCTTTGCAAATTTGGATGCTGAAAAAATAGTTATGCCTTCCATTGACTGCTTGAATGCTAAAATTTTAGGCCCAAACACAAATAGTAAATAGTTTAGTAAATATTTATTATTTATACACATAGACGTGGATGAGGACATTAGATATGTAGTGACAGAACTTGAAAGTTGTGTTTTCAGATTCATGGAGATTAGAAATTGTGGAATAACTGGGTTAGAATCTGAGATACTATTTCTTAGATTATTGGCTTTTGAAGCTTTGTAGTGGTATGCCTAGAAATAGATTTCTTTGGATAACTCCAGATATTTTTTCATTGCGTTTTCACAGAATTATGAGACTGCTTGAGCCTTCAGAGACGATAAATTTAATTTCACTGAATTTGCTCAGATGCAGTCTTTTCTTTGCTTGCACCCCTGAGAAAAATAAATACGCCTCTTCCAGATCAACATTCTGACTTTAGATCTGGAGGAATCTGTTCTTGTGGGATATACTGCCTGGAAAGAAACTGAAAAGAAATTTCTACAACAAATATTTAAGTATTATGCCAACACATCTAGGAAAGATACTAAGTCAAACAAGACCAGTATAAATGCAGAAGTGAAATGAGGGTAAAAATATTTGTCTTCCCAATATTTTCATCTATGCCTTTGTAAAAATAGATTAAACAAACACAGACTACCGGCCATATTAAATATCCATGAAAACTCCTCAGAGTAGCTAGCATTATGGCTAGAATCAATATCTACCCTCAGTCTTACTGCTCTCTCTGTTCTATAAACAGTATTAACATTTGGTGAGTGATTATTACTTTTTACTGCAGCACTGGAAAATCATATCACAGAAAGGGCTGAGACTCAGACCATTCAAGGCAGTACGTACCTGACTCATGCTGGGACCTGTCTGTTAGATCTAACTGCCACTGAGTTTTCAGGCTTGAAAAACCTTTCAACATCTGTGAAAATTTTTCTTTCAGGGCACAAAGGGTTTCCTAGCAGAACTGCTGAAGCATTAAAAAGACCTGCTAGATGCAAACCTTCAAGGTGATTTAAATTTCCCTTTAACACATAGAATTAGAACTAAGGGAAACACTGGGGAATGTGTGTTAGCAAGTGAGGTCAGTAGCTGTGAACTACATTATATTAAGCTGCTGATTAAATAGATTAGACATGCCATCTATGATTTAGCATAATTCATACTGAACTTATTATTCACAGATTTCCTATTTTTAGGGGAGGAAGGCCATTTCTGTCTGTGACAGGACAAGGGGGAATGGTTTCTAACTAACAGAGGGAAGATTAAGGAACAGATTGCCCTGAGAAGCAGACCTGAAGTTGTCCAAGGCCAGGTTGGATGGGGCCCCAGGTAGCCTATCTAGTGGGTGGCAACCAGCCCACGGCAGTGGGCTGAAAGCCATTCATTCTATGATTCTACAATTCTTATCAATAGTATAGCTTTCTTCTCCAATGTTATTCACTTTTGAACTAAAAGTGAACTGTTTCTCAGTCCCCTGTTCCACAAAGTCGTGGATTTCTTTGACTGTATCACATAGAGACTTCCAAGAAGTATAGAACTAATGAGAATGAATCTTCATTTAAAAAAATAATAATAACTTATTAAGAGCACCACAGAGAGAAATATGGCAGCATTTGCACTAGATGTTTTTCCATTACTTCTTTAGAAGTTTTCCTTTGTGCTTCCTTGATCATATAAACATGCTATCACAAAGAGCACAATACAGTGGAAGGCTCATTATGAAAGAGATTTTTATTTAAACAGATCTTTTTTCCTTATCTTTTCCTCAAAAAAACCCTTTTTCTTAAATAAACAGAAGCATCTTTTTCTTCTGAAAGCTCTTGAAATTCCTCATAACTCTGAGTTCTGTATTTCCAAATTCAAGTCTGCTGCCCTTGCCTGAGCATTCTCACCCCCCAAAAAAATGAGTAGATAATCAGGAGGGACAGAATACCCCTCGATAACAAAAATAAGCCCATCAAAAAGCAGTAAAAGTATCCACTGGAATACTTCTTAGGTGTCTATTTCCAGTGAGTATCTTCATGTTGTTTCTTTTTCATCCAGTAAGTCCAAAAGATCCATTTCTGTAAGATAAATTCTCAGACAATGGTCAAGTAACTTCAGGGGAAAAAAAGAAAAAAAAGAAAAAAAAAGAGAAAGTAAAAAAACCTGTCCTCTGTGATGTCTATTTCATCACATAATAACAGTGCATTCAGTCAATTAATACAGTTAATAAGGAGTGCTCAGCAATCTGAGGCAGCTCCACTGATCTGTTACTTCTTAAAATGAATCTCTGCATACAGAATAACACAGGGAGCTTGACTCAAGTCATTGGCTCTCTGTTGATGAGTTTTCCACTCCAATATACTCTGGAGACTTGATCATGTTATAATGCAGCCCTTCACTAAATTGCATCTTTTTTTGTCCTCCCAAGTGTGCTTGCACATCTCAACTCCTGTTTTAAACTATCACTTCACAGACTTACTAAAATGAAGAAGCCTCCTGCTCTCCCCACCTGCTTCTACCATGAGCTGTGAAAGCCTCCCACATTCCTTACTTCATGTTACAATTAAAGCAAATATTTGAAATACAAATGCTCTCTGCTTCTCCTTCTGTCCTCTTATTGCTCTTCTGTCACTTTCCTATCACTCTTCTGCACTGTCTAAGAAGTTTTTCTACTTTTTCACCCGAGGCTTTGGCTTAGGCTCCTCAGCAAAAGAAAAAAAAAAAAAAAAAAAGGAGAGCTACTCTGAAAGTAATGCCTCCTAATTTATTCTGTTGGCCCATGACTTTAGAGGTGGATGTTGGTGGTACTGCAGAACAGGTGGAACCTTCCCACCAATATTGCATTACATTTTGTTGCTGTGTGACAGATGGCAGCAGAGGGGCAGTCTGGCAAAATGGTGTCTGACATGGAAGTGCGTATGAAGCAACGGTGTGTCATTGAATTCCTCCATGCAGAAAAAATGGCATCCATTGACATCCACTGATACTCACTGAATGCTTATGGAGACCAAGAAGTGGATGTGAGTATGGTGAAGTGGTGGGCGGTGTGTTTCAGCAGTGGTGACAGCGATGTGAAAGACAAGAAATGTTCTGTATGGCCATGCAGATTTTTACAAGCATGGCATGCAAGTTCTTATTCATTGCTGGTGCAAATGCATAGCTAATAGTGGTGACTATGTTGCTGAGATTTCTCCCTATCAAATAGAATTGTGCTCTTTCTATCTGATGTAGTTTCCTTGGAAATAAATAGGAGGCGCTACTTTCAGAGCAACCTACGTCTTAGTCTTAAACTACTTTGCTCCCCAGCCATGGCTCCGTGCAGGGCCTGCATAGCCCTCAGTTGCCAGCAGATCCTCTACTCCTTAGTGTATCTTGCCTGCTCTCTGTGCTCACACCTTTATGATCCCTGGCAGATGTCCTTGCACTACAACTATTCGCTTTTGAAGAAGATGCATTTCAGTCTGGTTTACCCACCCCTTGGTTACTGCTCTGTCCCCTAAAAAGATTATTATGCTGGAGCTGGCTTACAGCTAACACATCATGTTCTTATTGTTTTTAGATTAGTCATCATGGCTCCAGGTATAGGAGGGCTGTTCCCTCTGCAGCCCTTACCTGCTGTCAAACCCCAAATGGCATATTTTGAGATCACACCCACAGACCCTCACAGATACGTCCTCTGTTCTGTCTACCTTGCACAGCTGAGCCAAGAACTTCTGCACAGGGACAGAATAAAATTCAGTCCTTGATACCAACAGCCTCTCTGTAGACAGCCCAAAGTAGGCTAAAACTCAGCAACACCAGAAAAGAGCAGAAGGATGAGTTCATATTTTTCCTGTCAGTCAACTGTCTGCTTGAAAACAAATAGCAAACCAACTGCAACACACCGTGCTTCTGCTCAGATTCTTGCTACATCTCCCCCACCCCCGTCATGATGACTCCTCTACAGACCTGCTGAAATCCCACAAATCAGCCAGACTGCAAGGTAGCAGGAAGAACTTTTAGAATTATTGGAACTTTTACAGTTAGATGTAGTTTAGGCTACTTTTCCGTCATGCCTATTATTCCTCTAATCATTTGTTCAAGGTTTCTGAGACTTTGACAACCTTGAAGGGAAGCTGCTGTGAAGAAGAAAAATTCTGAGGTAGGAGGTTGGAACAGCTGTGATTTTACTGAAAATGCTGCCTAGAGCTTCAAATTTGATTACACATCCACATATTTAATTTAGAGCATCTTGTCTTGAGGCAGCTCACAAGACCTTCTGACCCATTAGTAGGAGAGGGGTAGACAGATACCCTTCTGCCTTTCCTTCAGTGGCTGACATAGGAGGGAGTTGCCCTGGAGCCCTGAGAGGCACAGCTGAGAAGTATGCCACTCCCAGCATCGAGCATGCCTTTCACACCTCTCCAGTTTTTGTTTCCAGCTTTGAGAAAAACACAATGATTGGCCTGGAAACAAAAGTCAAAGTGGGAGTCTACTCAAATCTGAACAGTAGTTCTTACGAGGCATGGCTGTTAAGAAATTCACTAGGAACATATTCAGACCTCCTACTAGGGCTGTTCAGTGGACTTCTTCAGTTGATGATCAGTATAAACGTGCTATTTGAATCCACTGACAGCATGGGGAATGGAGATTTGGAAGATTTGGAAGACATAGCACTGTAAGACTTTGCTCTGCTGATCCCATATAGACAATCCAGTTTATGTTAGGAACCAGAGCAGTCGCTGGAAGAACAGTCATCTGCCTAAATACTTCTGTTTCTTCCCTCCTCCTTTTCTTGTCTGGTTGAAATCTGAAACTCCTCCGTTGCTTTAGCTGTATAAATTTGAGAAGAATGGAGCCCTCGTCTTGTTTGTTGGTATAGCAAGACAAATTTAGCTGTATGTTCATGATCATAGCTGTGAATTAAAACGAACAAACAAACAAAAAAAACACTGAAAATTGAACATTAGAAATCAAAAGAGTGAAGTAGAAGTGTGTGTGGAGTCTGTAATCAGTTTTATCTTGTGTTTGCATGCTCTGCGATTATAGTTACATATGCGGTATGTAGGAGATGCTATGTTCTGAAATACAGTTTTGGTTCAAATCAGAGCACTTTTTCCTAAGTTTTCTACAAAGCAGAAGTGAGAAACTAACGTTCTTATCCATGTGCATCGGAGTTCTTTGGATAAAGCTTGATGAACCAGCTATTTTTTGAAAGAAATACTTGTGGCTCAGCAAACAGGAACATTCTTTACAGACCTTCCCACCTGCCCAGTGCTAAGTATGTTGCAACATTTAATTTCATAACAACAATCAAACAAGCAAACAAACAAGCAAGCAAACAAAAACTTAAGGAGTCTGCGCAGAAACACTGTATTGTGTTTCTATTGGTGCAGAAGCATACTGGCCAAAGACCTTAAGTAGGGCCTTTCAGTTGGATTACAAGAACAGTGATAACTCTTTAGATGAAGAGATATAAAATATTACTTCTGTTCCGTAGATTCCTCTTTCCTTTACTGTTATTTTCTGGGATAATATCATCTTGTAAAGTATTTAACCTGTATGTAATGCTGTACTACTGAGAGTAGGAATTTCCAACGAAATCATAAATGAAAAATTTCTACGTTTTCTGGGAAATCCTACCACTAGGAAAGGAAACTTGTCCAATAAAGTCAGCTGCTAGATAAAGAAACACCGCAGTCATTTATTGTATGAAAAGATGAATTATCAGGATTAGCAGTGGAACACTGCACTTCCTAAGGAGAAAACCTTGTTTGGTCTACAAGTTGTTCCCCATTGTGTTACTCCTGCTTTCACCCCAAACCTTGTCAATTAAACCAGGCTAACAAGAACAAAATGCAGGACTTCAATAAACTTTTTTCTTTAAATATTCAAATAATGAACAAATATAGCAGCAAGATAAGGGGAAATGTCTTTAAACTGGAAGAAGGAAGATTTAGACTAGATATTAGGAAGAAATACTTTACTGTGAGGGTGGTGAGACAGTGGAACAGGTTGCCCAGCGAGGTTGTGGATGCCTCCTCCCTGGAAGCATTCAAGGCCAGGCTGGATGGGGCTTTGAGCAACCTGGTCTAGTGGGAGGTGTCCCTGCCTATAGCAGGGGCATTGGAATTAGATGATCTTAAAGGTCCCTTCCAAGCCAAACCATTCTATGATTCTATGATTCATTCTATGAAATCTTACCTGTTGACTGCGTACATCTTAATACCTACTTGAGCCACATGCTATCTCTGATTGTTTTGTTCTTCACCCTCTAGAGTGTCATTTTCATACCTAGGGACATTAACATTCTACTCTGTGGGATTAGGCATTATCACACCTGTCTTCCATCATTAGTCCAAGACTGTGCAGATAGTTTCTCAGTAGTTCAAAGTAATCCATACAGCCTGAAAGAGGAAAACGGCTGTATACAGTTGTATGAGACTCAGAGAACATAAGTCTTCTGCACAACTATTGTCCTTTAATTCCTGCTTAGCATACCTAACATGCCACAAGAATTCTGTCACTAATTTCCATTTCTATAATTCAGCCTGAGTGACAATATTTTCAAAGTCCCACTCAAAAGTTCTCTTGTTGATCAAAATGATCCTTACACCGGGGTGCATATAAAATGTATTCCTGTGATTACAGAACCCTGAAGACAAATGGTTACATATGCTGCCAACACTGTCTTCTCATTAGTTTGTCAAAAGTATAAAACATTAAAACAAATAGAGCTACAGACAAGCAAACAGGAGAAAGTATAATAAGGAAATATATTAATTTTTTTCCTTGTACATTTTCATGAGAGGCTATGAAAACACTGAAAAGCTTTCCTGTAAACAGGCTTCCCTCTGTAGCTGTCTGATAGCACCAGCATTTTTACAGGACCCTGAAATGCAGCAACCCCTACAGTGGCTTAGAGAAATAATTAGTAGTATCATGCAGTGATGTAAACCAACAAAATCTGAGACAGAAAGGCTTATGTTGACAGGCAGTACATGCATTTACACAAAAAAAATATTTTGAAGAACAAATTGCTGAATGGATCTGATCAAGAACATTCCTCCTTAGCAGTGTGGCGCCCAGCTTGCTCCTGACTGACAGGACTAGGCTCTCATTGGCAGTAGCTAAGCATTGCCATCTCTGATTAGCAACATTGCTACTGCAGCTGCTTGCCTCAGGTGCCTTTTTTGTGCCTGGGATATTCCTGGAGATCTGAACATTTGGAGTCGCCTGAACACAAGTGACAAGGAGGGCAGTGATGGCCTTGAGTAGAATTTCGCTATTGAGGGCTAAATTAGAAATCTGGAATGGCTATCAGAGAAATCTTCAGTGTAAGTCTGAAGGAACTAATGATCCTCATGTCCACTGGATTCAGTGGGACCAGATCAAGTTCATCATCATAAATAAAAAAAAAAAAAGTGAAGTCTCATACTCTCTCATACTCTCTTTGTGACTTCTAAAAAAATTAGTACGAATGATCTGATGCTTCTTCGAATATATGTGTTTGCTTACAAAACTTTCTAGTTCGCTTTGTGTTTAAGTTAATATTATCTCAAATAAATAAGTGATCATTTGAGCATTGTGTTTATGTTTATATATATATATATAAAATATATTACCCATTTTCCTTTATTTGTAAAAACAGACACCTCAGAATCTTCCCTTAAAGGCACTGAACTTCTGTATAAATGCAAGAATCTGCTTCCAGAGAACTCCTTTTTGTTCTTTAGTCATCAAGCTTCCTTCCATTATTCTTTCTTATAGGGTACCTCATCACTTGACTTTTCAGACACTATTGTCACCCTTAGCCATCATACAAAGAATGTGTTTTCTATTTTGCATTTTACTTGAGAATTAAAACGTAAAACCTCATTATCTGGCAGCCAGATGATGCAATGTGTTTATTTTAGATTTTGGTTAAACTGAAAGTTTAATGTGCCTAAAATCACAACGTGAAAAATGTCTCTACAGATGTTTACAATACAGATACAATCTAGTGTAGACATATACTAAAGTTTTAGGCTGGCTGCCTTGATACATAAGTTCCTGATTCTGTGTACAGTGGAACAATCCAGTGGTCAGTATGCCTCGGCACAGAGCTGGAATATCTGGCTATTTACACGATGGATGTGAGTGTTCTGTACTGCAGCCTGTATTGTGTTACAGCAAGTTAACAGCAACAGCCAGTGCATCCACTTTTTCTTTCTAGTCTTACAAGTGGTGTTGAGAAGGAGGTGGTTTGTGATACATTTTTTCATGTTGCTGGAAGAGAAGGCCATCTTCTGCAGAAACTGCTTATTAAGGTGATGTTCTTCACAAATGACTATGCTGTTATCTGGAGCTTGCTGATAGCAGACAGCTCTGAGTGACGGCCCCTTAGTCTATATAGAAGCTGCTTACCGATGACCACTGTGTCCACCCGACCTGCTGCTGTTGCATGTATGGGAATCTCAGTCTGAGGCTCTGGCACGCAGACGCTTGCGATCCTATGATGTTCCTCAGGGCAGGTGCACACAGCCATCCCTACACCCTCTCTACAAGCTTCCGTGAGGAAGCCCAGATCCATACAGATGTTTAGAAAAGTTTAATGCAATGAGCACAAGTTTGGGTTGTTTTTTGTTTGTTTGTTTATCCATTCTGGGCCACCCAAGTGATCTGAATTCATGGCTGAATTTTGCCATGTATTGTGTCTGTCTCTCTCTCCCTTTCTTTTTTTCTTTCCCCCTTTCTAAACACTCTGCTTGCTGCCAAGGAAACCTGCTGTAGGAAGAGAAGTTCTGAAGGCTTGCACATGGCTCCTGTTGCTAAGGAAACTACTGACATCGCCTGCAGACCTCCGGTGCAGAGCTCTTTTATGCAGTTGTGCATTTGAGGGCTGAGAGCTACATGGGTGATAAGGCTATAGAGAAAACAGAATTGCTAGTTTTTATTTTGTTTGATACTGTGTAGGTCTTCAGCATTTAGTGCCTGAGGGTGATTTTCCTTACCATAGCAAAGAGAATATTTCTTGTGTTTCCTTATCAATGCTGAGTGGCTGTGTTTGCAACCATTTGAAAAGTAATTAATCAAGCAGCCACCGTAACTGCCACATCCAATTCCCTTCATTCTCATCCTGAGTTATCCTGAAGAGAGAAATGGGAGGGAGGCATAAACAGATGCCGTATGTTTAGAAATGCAAGTGGTGATTCTTCGATAGTTTTTGTAAACCTGTCTATCTGGTAAAAAAAAAAAAAAAAAAAAAAAAAAAAAAAAAAAAAGCATAGCAACTTTCTAAGAACAGTAAAAGTATACATATTGCTATTTTTGACTCCCACAAGAACTGGATTTTGCATTTTCATTAGTTGATCTTCACGGGCTTCTCATCAGGTGTGTATGGACACATTAAGCTTTTGACCTCTCTTACCCACCTCAGCTTCACGCAAATTGCTCTCCTTCTAGCTAGCTTAGCCAACATTTTTATACTAATGTAGTAAAGATTCAAAACTAATTACTCAAATGAATTATTGATCAGAAATAAATTGAAATCAAAGGGCAATTAACGATTTAAGAAGTGAAATAAACAAAGTTTTATATAGCAAACCAGTGTATTCGGTACATATGCTAAGTGTTCCCTCTTGTAATAGGTACAAGGATTCTTAATCCACTCCTAAGCACTATTTGCAGCATGTGAAGTCTGATTATGCATTTCCTTATAGCCCTCTCTTGTCCTCGGTCTTTGAAGCACTTGGTACAAATGCTAATAATCAAGCCAGAACGCTACACATTCTGTGAGACTGGACAAATATAAAGCAGCTGCATAAATTAATGACTCATATGGAGGATTTCATGGGCTTTGGGATTATACTGGCAACAGAATAGGAAACAGCAGCTGGCAATTAACTGAAAGCCCAGCTTTTACCTTCCCTTTTCAAAAAGTAGTTGAGGTTGCAATGTGTCTATACAAATACTGACCACATTATCATAGAATCATTAAGGTTGGAAAAGACCACTGAAATCATCTAGTCCAACCACCCACCCATCCCAACCATGCCCACTAACCGTTTACCTCAGTGCCACATTCACATGGTTCCTGAACACCTCCAGGGACAGTGACTCCACCACCTTCCTCATGAAAACAAATTCAGCAATGTGTTCAGCATTTCTCTGCTTACCAGCTGCAAAACTAAGGATTAAATCACAGTTCATCTATGTGTTCACTGTGAGCAATTATTTCTGAAAAAGACTCATCGCTGATAATTTTGGACACATATTTGAAACACTGTTCTGCAGTTTTCCATGTCCATTCTCCCAAAACTGTGCTAGAGTGTTCCCTTGTTACTACTCAGTGATGCATGGGAACTGTGAAGAATGAGAAAAAGCTTACAGATCTGGGAGGATTCTAGTATTTTGAGAGGACACCTTTGAAATTCAGAGCGTTCATATCAAAATGAGGTCTATGCTGGAAATAGCTGACTTCTTTTCCTTTAGGTATGCTTTCTGTGCCACAGGAGTCCTTAAATAATCAGGAAAAAAAAAATTTCTTTTTTTCCAAAGACATGAAATTAACTTTCTTTTTTTTTACTGTGGGAAAAAAAGCCAAAATCATATCCTTCACAGAATCATGAAAACTGAGAAAAGAAGCAGCCCATCTTTTCACTATAAATCTAGAGAAGACTGTTAATTTAAAGAATAATTTAAAGTAGTGTCACATCCTTGGTTGAGGTCAGATGGTGGACTTCACATAGCTTGGTCCATCCTAACTTGTACGGATTAAAAAAAAAAAAAAAAAAGCAGAGGACAGGATCAGTCTTCTGTCCTATCATCTAAACTTGATAAAGCTCTTATGACAAGAGATGTTATCTTCAGCAAAAAATAGGGCAGGGTAGATTTCAAGTCAGAAGTGAGAACCTGTATTTTTCCCTTTTATTTCTTTTTCCACTTTCCTTTAAATCAGGAGTAAGTAGAGGTCTGTAGAGTTTGAAGTGCAAAGCCATATTCTGGATCTAGTAACTAAAGCAATATAGTATATAATATGAGACTGTGGTTGGCACCAGAAAGTTCATTATGCTCCTGGTGTTGCGGTCTGTCTATGACAGGATGACAAATAAACAGAGCTCACTGGCGTTTGAGTACTAGAATAATGCAAATTGTTATTTAAAAAAAAAAAATAAAAAAGCACAAAGCTGTGTTTAAAGACTTGCTGTTGTTGTTTTCCACTGCTTCAACAAAGACAAATTACTTCAGTGGTAAGTACCATGTAGTTTATTCAAATAGGATGCTTTCCAGAGAAAGAGAAAAAAAATCACATATATACTCACAGCAACACTTTGGAGAAGAAATGACAGTATAGCAAGCAATGGTTCAACAAGATTAGTTGTTGCAAACCTACAGAAAGGACAGGAATTCTCCCGGGGAAGCTGTTAGTCTTTCACCTCTGTGCTCTTCAAAATTCATTCAGCCAACTGAAATGATTCCACCTGAACCTGGCAGAGGAGCTTTAACTCAGTCAAGCATCACTTTCTAATTAGACTGCATTGTGAACTCACTGAAGTGCAACACTTTCTTACTCTTGGTGATCCAATAGCATCTTAAAAATGGAGTTTAACACAGCTTGAATTGACAGAGTTGGGAACTGGTTTGTATTTATACCTAATGAAAAGCAGGTGTTCTTTCCTGAGGGTAAAATGACTTCTAGCATTGATAATTTTCCCAATATTTATTTAATGGTTTACCCCACTCTTTCTTTCTTTTACATGACTTAGAAAAAACAATCATTTTACTCATCCATAAGAGCTGGTTTTTGTTTTTCATGCACACATCCAGTGTAAAAATCCATTTTCACAAATTATAAAACTGTAGTGTCTTCAATATTTGTAGAAAAAAACAAAACCCAAAGCCTGTGAATACTAAACCAGGTGGTTCTGAACTCCCCTGGTTAGGGATAAGCAATAGCTATAGCTACAGTTACTTTTGCATGGTTTATGTCAGAACCTGGCAAGTCGTAAGAACAGATCCCACAGTGGCAATAGGCAAGTGTTTTTCTCTAAGAAAGTAGAGCTACATACAGGTAGAACTGGAAATGAAAGAGCTGTTACTGTGGTTGAAGTTGGAGAATAAAAAATATAAATATTTGACTTATTCATGATTATTTTCATCTTATGATTTTCAGCTCTTTAAAGATACGCATTTTAAAGGGCTTAAAAATTATTCATTATTCATATTGCAACACTGGTAAATGCGAAGCTGCTATTATGAAAAAAACTATTTAACCATCTTGAAAAATGTTCTGAAAGTTGAGATGAAACATATATTATCAGAGCCCTACGACCCAGAACTCTATTGCTTCCCTTAGCAAAGAAGTGTTTAACAAACCTTACTAGGTATTTACATCTTTTTAGTAACTGCGAACAACTAATACTGAAATAGTGTTAATCTGCCAGGTCAGACTGCTCAAACTCTGAGCAGATCACAGAATCACATCATGGTTGAGGTGGGAAGGGACTTCTGGAGGTCACCTGGCTTAGCCCCTGCCCCAGCAGGGACACCGAGAGCAGGGTGCCCAGGGTCACATCTCAGGCAGCTCTGGGAGATCCCCAAGGAGGAGACTCCACAGCATCTGGGCAGCCTGTGCCAGTGCTCCATCACTGCACAGCACAGAAGTGCTCCTGGTGTTCAAGGGGAACCTCCTGTGCTCCAGTTTGTGCCCATGGCCTCTGGTCCTGGCACTGGCCTCCACTGATAGAGCCTGACTCCATACTCTTGGCACCTCCTTCAGGTATTTATGGACATTGATGAGATCCCCCCGTGCCTCCTCTCCACCAGATGATCAGTCCCAGTTCTCTGCCTCTTCTCGCAAGAGAGGTTCTCCAGTTCATTCACCATCTTCATAGCCCTTTATAGGACATTCTCCATTACGTCCAATTCTCTCTTGTACCGGGGGGCCCAGAACTGGACACTACTCCAGGTGTGGTCTTTTGACTAAAGAACACTTCCCTCAACATGCTGGCAGTATTCTTTCTAATGCAGTGGGGGATACCATGAGTCTTACTTTCCACAAAGTTCTTCCATTAAGATTAATGGCAAATCTATCACTGGCATTTGGATAGGAAGCAGATGTTAACATAGTGAAAATGTCCAGGAACAGATTGATGTTTGTTCATGAAGTATCATTTGTCTATACATTATAAAAACTCCATACAAAGCAAAGTAGTCTGGTCTATCTGGTTGGGAGCAGCTTTGCAGAGGAAGAGCAGACATCTACACCACAGTATCTGTGAGGTAACAAGGACTCACTTTTGCTGTAAATCAACAAAAATAATTGTAAAACAAAGTGTTGCAAACATTTGGCTAGAAGTGTTTTATTATTATTCTCACTTACTATTGCACTTGGAAACATTAAAATGTGTTTAAAATCTGGGAAAAAATATATTGGATCCATTTTTGTTTTGTTTTCATGTGCAAGCTCTTGCTCTCCCTAACCAGGCAGAGGGAAGCATGAGTCTTCTAAAGCTGGAGCCATAAGTCCTGCAGCAGCCAAGGTAAGCAGGGGATAAAGTCAACTGGGAATTAGAGGGTGAGCAGGTAACAGCCAAGGATCCCATTTCTGAAAAGATTCCTACAAGTGTATCGGTGTTAACACTTTGGGATGTCTCTCACTTCAGTGACAATAGTGACAACAGATGCAGAATAAAGACAATTGCTTCCCCCACCTCCCCTCTTTTTTTTTAATCTGTTTCTATTTTTTTTCCACTTTTGCTTTCCTTGAGTTAAATTAACCATGAATGAGAATTAGTCTTACAGTTCTACTTATAAAATCTGCCTTATGCCAGCACTTCTGTTTGAGATCACACTTCAGAACTGCACCCAGCTGGTTTAACTGGGAGGATTTCACTTCCCTCCTAGTGGCATATAACCACTAGTTCAGATGTAATGATTGTGCAGCTACCCTATTTTCTCTATCATTCTAAATGGTCTTTAAAACAGTAATACAAGTGTCCTTGAAAGAGGTCACAATTTAGACACCTGTCTTCAAGGGTTTACAGTGACTGGAATCTTTCTCCTTTTTGGAAATCGTCAGCACTTGCTGAATGTGCTACATTCTGTGTCTGTAAATACACAGGTATGAGCAATGAGATGATGACGACCTCAAAATACAGCAGAGCTTCCTGAAGAGGTGGAGGTGATCAAAGCTCATTTATTCCACCAAGCTGTTGTTTGTACTCCGATGTGGGTTCGACCCTAGCTTGCTGCTGGATGCTCTCTCACTTCCCCTTCTCTGCAGGACAGGGGAGAAAACAAGATGGAAAATGGGCTTTCCCAGAAGTGACCCCAGGTTGGCCGATGGCTCAGCTATGTCCTGCAGTGGGTCTGTTAGGAACTGACTGTGTTCAGCACGGAGAACCCTGGGCTCTTCATGAAGGTGCAGCCCTGCTTCCCAGCTACCAAAACCTTGCCACCTACATCTTACACAATGAATGAAAACCTACATCATAAAAGAACAAAACAGAAGACATAGATACCATTGCAAAAACAGAAATATTGCAATGATAGTGAGCAGAATCCCAGAATCTTCTACTTTCCTGACATTAATTACCCTGAATATCTTGTCTGCTCCTCTCCTAAACTCATGGACTGGCTTCAAGTACTTAGGCCAAGTGTCATGGAACAACTGCCTCTATATTCACAAACTTCCTTATCCTCCAAAAATCCATTTTAGAAATTGTCCGTGATCTTCTCTAACTTCCATACTCTCCAGGAAATGTCTGAGAGCTGACTAGGTGGCACAGGTAGAATTTATGCCATCAACCATTCTAATAGTCTAGAGGACATCAATTTCCATATTCAAGTAATGTTGCCTGATACCATTTAATTTGTTGATACAATAAGACCTTGTTTTTCAATTGGGTTCACGTGAGCAGGACTTTGCTTCTATACAGAAATTTAGCCAGAATTCTGAATGGAAATAAAATACAAGTACTGCAGGTGCAATGGGATTGTTGGTAGCAAACTGAGAAGAAAAAATGAGTTATAAGTGAATAAAATGAATAATCATGGCCAATGAAGAAAACTGAAAAACAGGAGAGACTCAAATGAGTTACTAGTGAAAAAAAATTATTCCAACAGTACTTCAGTGTGGTCAAGATTTCAGTCAGCATCTGAAACTTTGGTATCCATAATTTTCTTTTTTTTTTTAAGAAAAGAGCAAAGGAGAAAGAAATATTGCTTATGGTCTTTTAACTTGAGCATGGAATAGTAGTTTTGTACTTTTTGGTATGTGTGTATGCAGAAGTCTTTGGCTGAACTTTCATTTCTTCAGAATGTAAACCTAAATTATACCTGTGGGTTGAATTTTCTTAATGTACTCTGTTTTCCAGTCATTTCTGGAATGATCAGCTAATTTGTGGGAAGAAAAAAAGATGTGCTGTAGAAATACACAATAGATCTTTTTTGTGTGTGTGAAACGAGTGCTGTAGACTTGCAGGTTTTGCTGAAGAAAAAAACCTCTTGAACTGGTGAGTAGGCTATGATGTTAATTGTAAATCTGCAGTCATATAACAGGTGGGCAGAGCTAGCTAACTACCTTAAGACAAACAAGAAAACAAACAAAATCACAGAAAGTAGATGCCCCTTACAAAAGAAAGACATTGTTCAAAATAGAGACTCCGGACCGATGTTTCTAGCAGTGCTTGATTTTGAAGTGATCGTTAATTAGGGATTTTCAGAGTCTGACAAATTTAGCTTCTGTTTTTTCAATAAATTAATTTTAGTAAAAAAAATCTGTGTTTTCACATTCAGAAACCCAAAACTCAAGCAGGAAGAAATGATATTTTTTAATAACTAAATTAATACTACAAATAATTGGGGATCTGTAACTGATATTTTTAAGGTATGAAATAAAGTTTTTATTTATAACAAGGAAATAATTTTCATACATCTGAATTTTAAATGTAGTTTTTATTATGTTGTATTATGGTTTAACCCAGCAGGTGGCTGAGCACCAGCTATTTGCTCACTCCCCACCTTCCCAGTGGGATGAAGGAGAGAGTCCAAAAAACAAAGTGGAACTCATGGGTTGAGATAATATTACTTACTAAGATAGAGAAAAGGAAAAAGATAATAATTATTACAAATATATGTGTATAAGTGTATACAACAAACGATGCACAAGCTATTACTCACAACCCCTCTATAGATGCCCAGATTTCCCCCTGAGCAGCAAAAGAGAGCAAGATGAATTCCCACCTCCCTCAAAACTCCTTCTGCATGACGTCATATGGTATAGAATATCCCTTTGGCCAGTTTAAGTTCCCTTCCAGCTCCTTGGGCCTTCTGCTGAGAATGGCCTTGGCTCTGTACAACTCTGCTTAGCAGCAACTATAAACATCTATTTGTTATCAACATTGTTTTTCTCCTATAACCGAAACATAGCATCATACTAGACACTCTGAAGAAAACAATTCTGCCCTTGCTGAATTGTTTCCATCTGAATCTGACTCTTGAGTTTCTATGTGAGTTAGTATCTCAAAAAAAAGGGTCAGAAAAATAGTGAAGAGCCTAAAAGAATTAGAATAAAAGCACAATTCTGAGAAGAAAATTGAGTTAGGCTAGGTTCTTAAAACTCGCAAGTATTTAAGACAGGATCACACTTTGGAAGTGCATGACTTTCTTCCTTCACTGGAAAGGGAGTTTCATTGTTTGATGTTTGATGGCTGTCTGCTACCTTTGATTGCTTTTAGATTAAATATAAAAATAATTATCAGAAAACCACAGTTTCTTTTCAATGCAAAGAAGACCTTGCTGTAAACCCAGTAGCAAGGTAAACCAATGAACAGTAGAATATCTACAAAAGGTGAGAAATAGTGTTAACACACAGTGTGACAGATATCAGTTGAGCCAGAATAACTTTGTGTGAAATCAGAAAAAGAAATCTTTTAGCAATCAAACGTGAAGCTCTACATGTGGTTTTGCACAAGCGTAATGCAAAGCACTCAATGCAGTTTGCTTTAAACTGAGTTAATGCATTATAACTGGTTCATTCAATTTGCCTCTGACTCCAGATTGAACTCAGTGAAAGGGTTGACTCAGAAAGTACTCTTTTTTGTGCTTTTATGTCTGCCTATAAGAACAGGCAAATGTGAAAACATGAGTTAAAAGCATTATTAGCTGTATGCTTTTAGCAGGAGGAAAAAAAAAAAGAAAAAAAAAGAAAAAAGAAAAAAGCAAAAAAGCAAAAAAGCAGGGGATTTCATTCTTATATGATTTTTTTTTCCTTGAAAAGAAGAAATCTCTACTTTGCTGATCGAAAACAAAAGCTGAAATAAATTAAATATCTACTAGACCAAAGACAAGATATTTATAGAGATATCTTCATAATAGGAATTTTAATTAAATTCCAGGATCACATTATTTCAGTGCTCACAAGGAACTGAAAAAAAGAAAGTTGTTGTTTCCTATCATTCATTTACTGTTTAAATACGTGTTGAAATCTAGACAGCTCTTAACAAAGAGAACATAGAATTTCCAATTGTATATTTACATGTGGTGCTGAAAAAGAAAGAATTTCTTCCATGAAGCATTTGAGGTGTCAGGATATTGTTTATTCCCATTTAATTAATTCATTATATTAACAAAGAGGATGATGAACTCTATTAGAATTACAACCTTTTTCTTTTGGATCGTGAGCCAGCACGTGCTTCCTTCTCCTTTTTTTTTTTTTTTTGTTAGTGAATTTAGTTAGATTTGAAAAAAAGAAGGATCCTGCTAATTCTGGTGTTCACCTCCACTGCATGACAGTGAAATGAACAGACTTCTGGATGAACCAGCAACTGCAGAGGCAAGTTTCTAAGGTTACAAAAATCCAGTTATAAAAGGAGCAAAACATCTGTAAGTGTGAGGCAGGAGGGCTTCACAGAATCATCTGGCCCCCTGCTGTGACTTTAGACTCTTCTGTAGTTCTCACAACAAAAGTATCACGTGTTTTCGTTGGAGTAAAAATATACTGCATAAACTCAAGCAAGAAGATTTGAAGGATATTCTTTGATAAGGTGATCAATCTTACAACATTTGATGGAAATTAATTTTGTTGAAACTGAAAATGAGAGCACAGTTGGAAGACTTAGGAATGTAAGAAGTTTGAGACAGAAATGCAGAAAAAAAAAAAAAAAGGATGCATCAAATAAATATGCGCTGGATATTAAACATGACTGATCACTGAAATAAGCAATTCTTTTTGTTCTTCTGTCTTATTTTCTGTCTCAAAATGATTATCAGAAGTTTCTTTACTTTTCCTATGAAGAAAAAGAAAGATTCATATTTAGAAATTCCTCAGGGAGACCTTATCACTCTCTACAACTGCCTGAAAGGAGGTTGTGGCGAGATGGGGGTCGGCCTCTTCTCTCATGTGACTAGTGACTAAAGGGAATGGACTCAAGTTGTGCTGGAAAGGTTGAGATTGGATAATAGGAAAAATTTATTCTCCGAAAGAGTGATGAGGCACAGAAACTGGCTGCCCAGGGAGGTGGTGGAGTCACTGTCCCTGGATGTGTTCAAGAAATATTTAGATGTTGTACTAAGGGACATGGTTTAGTGAAGGAATATTGGTGGTAGGTGGATGGTTGGATTAGATGAGTTTTTTTCCAACCTTGCTGATCCTGTTATTCTGTGATTCTAAGCAGTAAACTCCTGAGCTACAGCTCTTTAACTCACCATCCTTGGGGCAGTTGAGAGAAAGGGATAATTTGGTGTTGCTGGTGTTTCTTTTCTTCTTCTTTTCAATGGACTTGTCCATTATCCTGAATATATCTGAAATATGTATATGTGAATAAAAAATTAATCTAGATATCTGTGGAGTTTATTTTACAGTTATATTTTCAGATGAGGTAATATAACTTAGCCTTCAGTTCATAGCATATAAAAATACAAGAAAAGGTGTTAAAGACATAAGGCCTATTTCAAAATAGTTGTTCCACTGATGAGTACTGATCTGTAAAGAAGAGTTGCTCAAGGCAAAAAAATTTCACCTCGTGATATCCTTTCTTTGAGGTACAGCTTATGGAGGTAGTCTTGAAATATTACAATTGAAGCTTTTTATCTTTCTTGCAGAATTTTTTTTATGCACTTCAGAGATTCATTTTATTTATTTATTTATTTATTTGCAGTGCACAAGACTAAATTGAATGTTTTGGAACTGAGGATGTGACATTAAGAAATATTCAGGGTTAGACTGTATATATACATGGGAGCCTGTAGCAACAAAAGAGTGCAAAATACACACAAGGCAGTTGTTAGGTCCACAAACAATCAGAGAAATTAGTTTCTATTTTCAGCCACTCACATTCTTGCACTTCTTTGCTAGCACAGCCAGGAAATGAAACCCCAAGCTTGGCACAAGATTGGAGACAAACAGTGGAAACTGCTTTGTGAATTACTCAGGTTTCTGTAGCATGTATATATTATGTTTTGAGCCCA
>JACDJE010000075.1:2669172-2696435 GCA_016647715.1 Pavo muticus | reverse complement strand
AAAAGAAAAGAAAAGAAAAGAAAAGAAAAGAAAAGAAAAGAAAAGAAAAGAAAAGAAAAGAAAAGAAAAAAGAGCCTCTGACTTTGGGTGAGCCTCTGACTTTGGATGAGCCTCTGACTTTGGGTGAACTCACCTCTCCACTCAGCAATGTTGATATTTTTTTTCAGATGAACAATGGTGTGCTTCGTTATCTTAAAATTGTCAGTCTTAGCCTAAAATGTATCTGTTTCAGAGTTACAAACCCTGTTCTGGCAAGTGGACTTAGATCACACTGAAAGTACTGCTTCCTATTTATTTCCATGGAAACTAAAACAAAGAGCACAATAACACTATTTGACAGAGCAATTTCTCAGCTACAAAACACTGTCTTTCAACACAGTCACCATCATTAGCTATGCATTTTTGCCAGCGATGAACAAGAGCCTGCATGCCACTCATAAAAATCTGTACCTGTGGAGGTGACCCATTGACAGTTGCCACTGCTGAAACGCATCACCTGCCTCAGTGTGCTCACATCCACCGTCTGGGCTCCATAAATATTCAACAAGCATCTGTCAGTGTCACTGGGTGCCATTTTTTCTGCATGGAGGAATTCAGTGACACACCTTTGCTTCATACACCCTTCCATGTCAGATGCCATTTTGTCACAAAGCAACAACATGTAATGGGATATTGGTGGGAAGGTTCCACCTCTACTGCCATACCACCAGCATCCATCTCTGAAATTGTGGACCAACATAATAAAGTAAGAGCCATTACTTTCATAGCAGATATGGTGGACTTAGGATCACACCACTTCCAGGGTCTTGAGGGAATTAACTTTCATTTCCAAAGCAAATGTGCCAAAGTGCTCACCACAAATCTAGGAACTTTTTAATAGGGTAGTACATCAGGCATACAGACCAAAATAATTCCAGACTGATATGTTGGAAAGTAAACATTTCAGGCCCAATGAACTAGAATTTTCTGCCAAAATATATTTATTTGGAATAATTCTCACTATCTCTATCTTTGTACAACAAAAGCATTGAATAAATTCACTACAGTGTTATGTTTGGTCATTGTCAATTCTGCGGAGCAATTAATTTCTTGGGATATCTGCCTCAGTGGACAACACTTATGTTGTAATTAAATATTTGGAATAAGATTTGAATTACCGAGGCAACAAATCACTAGGTTTCATTTTCTCCATACAGTGTTTCTATTTTACTTTCTTAACTTTTGACATTTGTATTTAGTTTCCATTGAAATGTTTTTGGTTTTTTGCTTTCGTTTTTCCTATTATGTTGACAGACCCTGTAAGATGCAGCTAGCAGTATCTGTTATTTCAGTATCTTCTTTATTCTACAACATCATCCAAACTGAAATATTTTGCATCTCTATTAGAGGGAAAAGAATATTAATAAGTAGTCAACATCTGAACAAGAGAGTTTATGCAAGATTTGTTACAGAACCAGACTTCAAAGCAGTCTTAATCTGTGCCAAATCTCCTAATAAACACAATTTTTCATGTTACTGTGTACAGTACTTTATCCAAAGTACTGCGTACACATTGTGAAGATCAGAAGAAAGTCAGTCATATACTACACTACTTATAAAAATAGCAGTGCAAAATGTCAAGTTCCTAGCTTGGGAGATATATGAGATCAAGGAAGATTTGCCCTAGGTTTGCAACCTGACTTTCTACCACCATAACAATGACAGTTCAATTGTTAGTAAGGATGCTCCTCTGCTCTTGAATTTCACAGTCTGTTTTTCAAAGGGAAACAGAACAAACTTTGAAATACCAATCTTCAGACTCTGGCAATCAAAGAGCTATTTCACAAAAAGTGACATGCACAGCTGAGGCAGAGAGGAGAGCTGAGGAGCAAACCTATTCTGCTGCCCCACTGCCAACAACCCCAGCACTTCAAAGGCTGGAGCTTGAGCGGTCATAGCAAGATCCCTGCACTTCTGTACTAGGGTATCCAGGCTGGTACGGGTCACATCAAATTTGGATTTCAGGTGTTTCTCTCTGCTCTTTCTTTGTATTGCTAAAGAAAAGTGTTTTATTCCCAGTCTATGCTAACATGTATAGGACTCTGAAGGTGCTATTTGCCTTAGTATTGATGCCCATTACAAAGACTTGGAATTAGGACTTAACTCCTTATTTTAAGCTGAGGAAACCTCTATCTAGAAATAGTCTCCTTTCCACTATAACTCATATCCTACCACATCTCAATGACCATTTTTTCTGTCAGTATTTGGTCTCGAAATGATCTACACAACAGAGTATATAATCAGTTATAACTGTTGATAGGCACACCTGACACTCTGCCTAAATGGTTAACTCAATTCCTTCTGATAATCCAACAGCTTAAGGAAAGAACTTGGAGAAGTGGAATGCGTTGACTATTCAGTTCCAAAAGTTTGTACATTCAGGTCTCAGAACAAGATCAATTGATATAAACAATCGTAATCTTCTTTAATGTTAGAAATTGTTTTCATCTACAAAGTACATTGTTGGTTTTTTTTGTTATTTTTTTTTTCTTGAAAAGTATATAGGGACAGTTTTTGTAAGTCAGAATATAAAAGAAGTTACCGATGAATAAAAGGCAAAAAAAGATTTAGAAGCATAAAATTTTTGCAAGAAAAGTCAAGCAGAAATTGTTGATGACGCTGACCCCTTACCTAAAACATAGGCTGAATGTGTGCAAGCTTTTACTTTACTAGTTATTTTTCAAAGGCATCAGCACACTGACATTTATTATTGGCTTTCCTAACAATAGGCCAATTTAACTGTAGTTTCAGGAATAATGAATATAAATAATATAGAAAGTAAGGTGTTCTGATCTTTGAATCCCAAGACTGGTACCCGCCTCAATTTCAATTTCCACCCTTTATGAAACATTAATTTAGCTTTAAAACATCAGTTAGCAAAATTTATAACAGCTTTGATTATTTAAAAATATCTAGGAAGATTTGAAAGTCTGAACTGTGCAATTCCTATTGCACCGTATGACAGCTAAACTCTATTAAAGAAAGAAGTAAATGCAAAGGGAAACAAATATTTCAAAAAAAGCTTCAAATTCTAACACACGATGCCAGGGTGCAAATACGCAAAGGTATTTATCATTACAAAGGTATTTATCATTACAAAGGAGCATAAGCTTTTACAAAGCAAGTTTTTCCTCCAGAAAGTGCTGATGCCAAGAGCACATTTTTTCTGTGACTATGTGGCTTTCAGCGTGACTTTGGCTTCCTGCTAGGTTTTGTGCTTTGTTCTTTGACCAAAGACAACAAGCCTGCACAAGCTGCCCCTGGTTGGTATCCCTTGAGCTTCCTGAGAATGATCCTCGCAGATTCTATGTGATCTGTGAGCCACCAGCCTGCGAGAATCCTGGTAGCTATTCTGCAATGGCAGGCAGTGTTAAAATTGTGCCAGTATCACTTCATAATTCCATAGAACATTCTTCATTTTTCCAACATCTGGCATGACCTCCAAACACAGTTATATGCATGTCGTGATGATCAAATTTTCAGGCACCTTGTCAAGAATTTTCCTCACATGTGAACTGCTGCAGGGGCTGCCAAACCCCTCTTGGCTGGCCGAGGAGGGAATTCTCACCATCTCTGTATCCATCAGGAGGCAATAACACAGAAACTTAGTGAGAATAATCTTCAGTTAGATGATGTTTCAACTTGTTCACCACATTCTCAGAATCTCTTACCAAAATAGTGGTGGTGGTTTCTTTTCTTTTATTTATAATGGTATTGCAAATAAAATTATTTTTGAAAAACTACATTCTTGTGCACTAAAAAATCTGCTTGGGCTACAGTATGGATCTTTTTTGTAATTGTTTTTGCCCAAATGCTTTTAGATGGTTCAAAATTACTTAACTCAAAAGTGAATAAATTCAACATAATGCAGACAGTTAAAAAAGAAGAAAGTGACAAGATTGTAATATGTACTATATTTCTTGGTGTGTTGAAAAACAGAGGCTTACTGAACAAAAAACCCACTTCTTCCAAGTAATAATCATCTACTGCATTTTAAACCAATATAACTTGAACCTAAGGAAAAGAAATGGGAGAAAGCTAGATTCCTGCTTCTGTAGGAAACTATTTAACTGAGTTTTTATTTCTTTTTTTTTTCTTTTCTGGAACAAGACCAAAGAAGTTAGTAAATCTTATGACACAAAATTCTAATAGAAAAAATAGAATTTACCAGTTTTGTTTGATAAACTTTTGTATAACTTAAGTGTTATCACCTCAAATTAAACCTTAAAAACACCTTGTCCCAGTTTAAATCTCTTATAACTCCCAGCTCCCACCATCCAGTGACTCAAAGTAAATGTTCCCTTCTTCAAATTGCCAACAGAGAAGAAACATTTCTTGGGAAACAGGGGTAGAAAGAAGACAGCGGAAAGAGGAGCAGAAGGAAAGGGCAACATAACAACGTGAAATCAAGGAAAGGGTGTTTCAAAATTCTAGTCTGCATCCATCCAGAGAAGCTCCCTACATGAATCTGGTGCCTTCCAAGCAATCTGCCACTGCTACGGTGCCTTTTACACATAGGCACCGGGTTTATTTGCTGAAGTATATCATAGTTGTGTGCTTGTTGTACTCTGATTTTTATACTATGAAATACAAGTGCTTCATGACAAAAGCCAGGTTTGCCAGCTTCTCAGTAGCTTACAGTGTACTGTGTCCTCCTTACATTTCAGCAACTGGCATTATGATTTTTTTTTTCAGAAAAAAAAAAAAAAAACACCTAGCTTTTTAATATCTTGGCACTTCATTATATCTTCTTTCATCTCTCTTGCCCTCTCCAAGGAATGGAGTTGATTTGTTCCTTTGTGATCTGTCCTATGTTGGTTCCACTCTCTCTGCCAATGTGGGTACCACCTGGATATAGTGTGCTAACAAAGAGGGTGCAGAGGCAGCTGCCTATAATCCTAAATTCCAGTGGCAAAGTCTCTATCCTCTGTATCCCTCTCTTTTAACGCAAGGAACTCCTGGGGACATGTAAATTTTGCGGAACAACTGATGTTACTATCTCTAAGGTGGTCTTTTTACTCCAAGGCTGCAACTCCATACTGTGTCAGTACTGTTGGACATTTTCCCAAATCTTCGGATCAGGGCTTTCATCTGCAGTATAGAGAAATACAACAACAGAGATTTTGAGAACTGGAGATGCAGGATGCAGAGTAGAGGAGTGCAGGAATGTAATGACAAGACATGCAATAAGATTTGCAGTGGAGACCTTGTAGCTATAAACTCCTTGTCAGAGATCATTTACAGATCTGTAGGACTGGAGTTGGACAAAACAGGTTTTTGGGGTAACAAAGCAGGGAAGTGGTATCTATAAAGTGTAACAAGCAACAGTCATAATAGATTAAGATATGAGAGTGCTGCAGAACAGAGAAGGAAGATTAAAGTATAGAAGCATATTAACAAACATAAAATTAACCCTGAATAGAAACTATCGGTGTGAGCACCTCACTGCTCCCAGCAAAGGACTCCAGGTGCTAACTGCTACTTGTAATACCTGTGCCACCAACACCTGGTGCTAAGACCAGAAGAGCAATGAAAAATCAAAGACTCTCTCTCAGTCAACAGAGATCTGCAAGACATGAGCAAAGGATTCAGATCAGCCCTATTTTTGCATGCTTGCCTGGATAGAGTGGTGCTTATTATCATTTCATATAAAGGACTAGAAGACCCTGTGTTTTAAATTCTGTTAGTCTTAAAATACTCAGGATTTAAAATTCACAACAACTCTATAAAATGCTTGCATTTATCAAGTTTTTGTAGACTCAAATAAAATGGCTAAATATATCAAAAGATTTGGCTTTACAGGCTATAATCCATTATCTTTAAGAGTCATCATCTATCACAGCAAAAGCAATTTATTAATGTCAGAGAAGGACTGGCATTCCTCTTGTCAGGATAAACTCTGCACTTATTGTTACTCAATGAAAGAACTGTCATGCTTCCCTTAATCTGCAGACAACAGTAAATGAAAACAAAATAAAAATAAAGATTTTTTTTAGTCACAGATTAAGGAGAAGTGAAAAGGATGTTAACATGAGACTGCAAGGGACGCAGAACACTGGTGATTGTCAAATAGGGAATACAGCATTTATTCTAATGTCCTGTGAGCTAAGATGCTACTAAAAATGGACAAATTGTTCAGTAGTAAGCTAAATGGGTTACATTTTCTGAGAGTGGAAATCAGTAAGTCAAAAGCAAGTAGATACAAAACTTAAAGGGGAAAATTGCCTCAGTTAAACCTTTTTTTGAGCTTCATATACTTCTTAATGACACTCTTTCTACTGTAGTAGAGTGACTTTTCCTTCAGTGGTGTAAATTCTAGGTTGATGCTGGTAAAAAGAGATTATGTCAGATTTTTATACAAAGACCTGTTCTAGTTACTGTGACTGATGTACTTTGCTGTAGCATCCCTTCAGTAAATAGATCATCATTTTCTATGCTTCTTCTTGGGATAAAAATGAGTACTTGTAATTTACACAGCACTGACACCTCCCTCTGTATTTTTTACGGATCTTTATAGGAAATTCTATCAACGAGTCTCTCCGAGCCTTCACATTTCTAGGAAGTCTGGCCAGACCAGTTGCCATTTTGACACTAATCACTTATTTTGCAGAAGAGATTTTTAGTGTATTCTCCTTTTTGGAGATATTCTTTATGTGGCCTTTTACTCTCTTTTTGCCTGTTTTCCCTCTAGTCAAAACTAAAACCTACAGACGCAAAGGGCTGGCAGCTTTTGAATGAGGAAAAAAATACAATCTCAAAAGATACTATTTTAGCAGTGGACTCAAATCAGTACTTCTGATTAGTTTTATTAGCTCTCACAAGTAAATGCAGCTATTAAGTGTGCACATCAAATTAAATCACACAGTTGATTTTGAAGCAGATTCACACCTTCAGCAAATCAAGAGGGGAGTTTAGACATTTTAGCAACCTGTTTGTTGGAAGGCAAGTTATGTGAAGATGTGTAAGCAAAGGTAATATTATTTTCTGTTTTTTACTTTCTATTTACTGAGATGGGGGAGGAAAAGCCTCCAAAATAAAAAATGAGAGGATCTCCTCCTGACAACTGATACTAGAAATAAAACATATTTTATTATATTTTATTATATTTTATTATATTTTATTTTATTTTATTTTTATTTTTATTTTATTTTATTTTTGTGGCAGTGAGGAGAATGTTACAATTGATATTTCTCAAAACAAGGTTCAATATTTTTTAAAAAATATTATTATTATATTTTTAAAAGATTTTTATGTTCATTCTGTTTTTCTTAAATAACTGATCTCCTTTTTACATATCCACCACTTCTCCCACAGTGTTTTGCACACTGGCTCATAGTTTGTCTAAGCTGATGACTGGCTGTTAGCCTACATGATTATTTCAACTCTCATTATTGTTCTGACTTAGCATCCTGTTCAAGGAGAGGTAGTATCTCTCTCTCACCTCCCCACACCAGATCTCCCAGACAAACACATCTGTTTTTCTCTTGGAGGCAGCTCTGGCTGTCATTAAACTTTTCCACTAGCTGATTAAGTTCACCATGATGTTAGAAAGCGTTATTTTAGCTAAAGAAGTAAAGAATTTGGTTATTTAGCTTTCATCTGAATTCAGTTTCTTAAATGACTGAATGTGCAGGAATTAGATGAGAAGCAAAAAATAAATGTATTGGACATGCTGTGGAGACATGAGCTATGTGTTTTGTTTTTTATATCAAAAGAACCTCTTGATTTCCTCTTTTCCTTTTCAGGAATATTATTATATGGCTTACAGTCAAGTGATATTGAGAGATGAATCAGGCTTATTACACTGGAAGAAATGATTTTGCTTTTGAAAGCATATGGCAGGAATAATGTAACGTTCTGAAAAATCTCTAGGTTGTTGTAAGCAACAATCCAGTTAGCAGAAAATTTACAAAGAATTTTCAGTGTTCCTCAGAAAGCTCTGAGACAAAGGTGCAAAAAAAGAATAATCTCTTAGTAGCACATGGAATAAATCTGAAAACTTTAGTCATCCTACTGTTTTCCTCTAAAATTCCAAGAATTTCATCTCTTGTACAATCTTTCTCCCAAATATGCCTAAATTAATATTAATATTCTGCATAAGAATTATAACTGTTAATTGTCCTGTGAAAAGTAGTTCATGGAACAGCTGCTGATCTGCAACTATTCCACATGCTTTTGGGAACTGTTTTTGAAAACATCATAGAAAGTTGTAACATACACGAAGGCCTTCTGAATTCAGTGCATTTGTTGTGATGCAGTGCACTGATTTAAGGTCAGCCTTCACGTAGCAAAAAGACTCTCTAAAAATAAATCCATCTTGTCTTTGAATGAACCATCCAAAAGCATTTTAACATTTTTAGGACCATTACCATTAATAGCATTTTTCTGCAAAAGTAACTTGTAAGGACAAGAGCAGGACCCAGAAAACTACAGGTTGGTCAAGTCTCATTTTGGTCCATGGGACAGGAGTGGAGCAACTATCTTGGAAATCATTTCCAGGCAAATAAATGACAACAAATTCAACAGATTTCCCATAAAATCTTCATGGAGAAGCTGTTGATGTATGGGCTGGATGAGC
Organism: Pavo muticus; assembly: GCA_016647715.1. Taxonomy (NCBI): domain Eukaryota; kingdom Metazoa; phylum Chordata; class Aves; order Galliformes; family Phasianidae; genus Pavo; species Pavo muticus. The sequence goes on along the minus strand of JACDJE010000075.1, from coordinate 2,687,818 downwards.
AGACAGAGAAGAGGATCATTAAAACTTCAAAAAAAAGTCATGAATCTAGTTCACAAGTTATATGCGTATTATAACCAGGAACAGCAGTTTTGTCTCATGTTATCCTTTTCCTTGTATCTACCATTTTGCTAATACTACACTGAGCTATATGTGATAGCTAGATAGCTTCCTCAGTTGACTAGAGGGGCTAGCAATTGAGTCTGTTCTCAGCTTGCTACTGTTGTTCAACCATTATTAATCATTTTTTCTTGCAAGTTCTTTTAATTGAGTAGCATATCTACCTTAGAATTAGAAAAACATTGGGTTTTCAACCTGTACTTAGCTTTTAGTTTTGATTTTCTTTTTTTTCCATTTCAAACCCAAAGAAGGAATTTTCTGCTGAATTTTTTTTTCTCTTTTTCCAACTGTATCACTTGCTCTGACAAAAAAATTATTCCTTGAAGTTCTTGCTTTGGTGGATGTAAATGCTAAAGGCTGCACTGATCTTTGATAAAAAGATCGTTGATAAAAGGTCAAATATATGTTTGTAAAAGTCAATAACCAATCAACAAGTGAGTTGATATATATATATTTTTTTAAATTTTCACATTTTTTTAAACATTCTATGATACAGTGCATTCAAAATGTTAATTAACTAGATTTTATATCATTTATCATTTTCTAAAAAACATTTTTTGGTATATTACTGTTTATTGTATTACTGAAGACAATCTGCTTTATATCTAAATTACAGTCTCATGATATTTAAGAATAAACTGTATTCTGACTCATTCTTTTTAAATCTTTCATGTATATTTGAAGCTCAAACAATCTGATACTGAATCTTCTGATGTTAAATTAATTCATAATGATAAATCTCTGTTCTACCTCTTAGTCTGTTCTGTCAGGATTTGAGAAAATAAATTCAATATAATCATGAATAATTTTAATTATTTGAGTGTTTGCAAAACCATTAAACATAGAGCAATTGATTTATTTGCACAGTTCAAAGAAAGACACATTTATATTCCTTCAAGAAGTGTGCCTCATCTCTATGCCAGTATATAAAAGTTTATCATTAAAAACAGGTCTAAAAGTTAAAACAAGATTCATTTTAAGAGGAAAAGTATTTCTAACGTTACTATATCATAAAATATAAGGATTCATCATCTTTTAATTAAACTGAAATGCTACTGTGTTACAAAAATAGGCCAACCTGTACTATTAGATTTTGTGAAGTTACAGATGTATTAAAATCAGTTTGGGGTTTTAATAATTAAATTTTGAAGCAAAGTAGTGACATGCTGTAATTATAGTGTTAAAGTACTGACTTCCTTCAAACGTCCATAATGAAGAAGGAAGCACGTGTGTTCAAAAGGTTTTTCAAGCATTATTAAGTCTAGTGTTTTATAATTCAGTCATGGGCTCCACTCTGCTAGCCTTCCTCATGTTAAGCCATTTATCACAAGGGCCTTTGCCAAGACTAAACCTTCCAGCTTTCAGGAGAACATTATCATCTACTTGTTCATTTGCCTGCCTTTACTACTTCATGTGAAAATAGCACATTTTTCTATCTAAATTTTTGTTTTTGACATTTTGGGCTCTATATCAAAATTTTATTTATCATGTTGATACCTTGCATTAATATTGAAAATACTAACATTACATTAGAAAAATAAATTGGAAATGTAAACCTTGATAAATCCTGTTTGAGTAAAATACAAAAATATGCACTTTTGCACAAAGATGAGATATGCCTGTGATTGACTCACATATAGCTTTTCCTGCCCCTTACAATAATTTCTGCTGCAGAAATTTCTGCTTGTGAGACCCCTTCTGGAGTACTGTGTCCAGACTTGAGGCCCCCAGCACAAGAAAGACACAGAGCTTTTGGAATGGGTCCAGAGGAAAGCCGCTAAGATGATCAGAGGGCTGGAGCACCTCTCCTGCTAAGAAAGGTTGAGGGAACTGGGATAGTTTAGCTCAGAGAAGAGAAGGCTCCGGGGAGACCTCATTCTGGCCTTCCAGTACTTGAAGAGTGCGTATAAACAGGAGGAGGAATGACTGTTTACATGGGTTGATAGTGATGGGACAAGGGGGAATGGTTCTAAACTAAGACAGGGGAGATTTGGGTTAGATATTAGGAGGAAGTTTTTAACACAGAGGGTGGTGAAACACTGGAACAAGTTGCCCAGAGAGGTTGTGGATGCCCCATCCCTGAATGTGGCTCTGGGCAGCCTGGTCTGGTGATTGGTAACCCTGCCCACAGCAAGGGGTTTGAAACTAGATGGTCATTGAGGTCCTTTTCAACCCAGGCCATTCTATGATTCTATGAAATTGAGTGACTAGGTTTCTGACTGATTGAGTTTCATTACTAACATCTTCATTTGTTCCCTCATTGATAATGATTATCTCATAGCCTTTCATCTGTGATGGTGTTCATGCTTTCCAAAACACCAAGGAAAAAAGTTCAACTCACATCACAGCTTGTCTTTTAGTTTTCAGCCTAGAGACCAGCTGCTGAGTTAAGCTTTTGCCTTTCTGAGATCAGACTGATATTTTCCTGCTTTGGAGTTGAGCGAAGAGTGGGCGTACAGAGGAAGAAAGAGGAAGGCGCAGATTCAACACATTTGTGGAAATCATTAGTAGCAGTTACACGTGGAATTATGTCTCCTTTGAGGACAGGCTGAGCGAGCTGGGGCTGTTTAGCCTGAAGAAGAGAAGGCTACAAGGTGACCTGAAAGCAGGCTTTCAGTATCTAAAGGGGAGCTACGAGAAAGAAGGGGACAGACTCTTTAGCAGGGTCTGTGGTGACAGAACAAGGGGAAATGGCTTCAAGCTCAAAGAGGATAGATTTAGGTTAGATATAAGGAAAGAGTCTCTTACGGTGAGGGTGGTGAGGCACTGGAATGGATTGCCCAGAGATGTGGTGGATGCCCCATCCCTGGAGACTTTCAAGACAAGGCTAGACCAGGTCCTGGGCAACCTGATCTAGCTATAGATGTCACTTCATTGCAAGGGAGTTGGACTTCATGACCTTTAAAGGTCCCTTCCAACTCTAGGGATTCTATGATTCTGTGATTCTATGTCCATTTCTTCCTCCAAGTGCTTCTTCAGAAGATTTTCATTAGCTTTATTCATAGATTTTCCAGTCAGAGGCTGACGAGATACCACTTTAGTGTCATATTTACAGCTCCCGTTCCCCTGATCTGAGAGAAATTTGTCCCATTGACTTGAAACAGGTGCACAGCAATGCATGTGTGCTGGGTCTTCCTTCCCTAACCCAGTTGTGTGTGTCTGTGTGGTCGCTGCTAACGAAAATAAGACAACCAGGAAACTGATGAAACCTAACTCTTCCCTTTGGCCACAGTGATGCAACTGACTTTTTTTTTTTTAATTTGACTGACACTCCAGAAATTGAACTTGTATGTTGCGAATAAGGTAGAATATATATAGGACTAAATTCATATCTGTAGATGTAAGAATGCATCCTCTGTGAAAGTCATCCTCTAAGTTTACATTTTTTTGTTTCCAGCTGTTTTGTCAAGATTTTTAGCTTTACTAAAGGATGGGATCTCCTGTCAGCAGGAGACAGCCCTGAGTAAATCTTCATTGTCCAGCTTTACCAGGCAAAATATAGGAGGCTGAGCCAGCAGCAATTGGTATGGGATACAAACCAGGGAGTAGGCTGGCTCCAACAATGTAGGGTAGATGAAGAGCAATATTCACCCACACTCTGGCCCTGCTTGCTTCACAATATGCATACAGTCAGGGATCTCTTTCAATGCTTTTTTGTTCTAGTTTTCCTGTTGATAAAGTTGTGATTGATCAAAAGTAGCATCCATCAGGTTTTGGCTGGTCAGAGTTTGCAGTGGAAAGGCCTACAGAAGAAAGGACAAAAGATCTACCCCCAGAAGAACAACTAATCTAATGATAAAAACAATTGTATGGGGTACAGAATGCCATGATCACAGAAGTTTGACCATTTCTGACTAAGTTTATCTCCACTTTGTTTTGTGGAAAACTTGGTGATTAAAATGTATTTGCTTGTTTGTTTGTTTTAAATCTGGATAAGAGATGGAAATGTTTTTGAGATTTTGAATGTTTTAATGGGTCTATGCTGAATAATTTGCTCATCACTGCGCCATTGGCATATGAGTCCTGAATTAGAAGATATCATCCTGAAACCTTTTAAAGTCATTCATTCTATTTTAAAGTCGTAAAATCCCTTGGTCTTATCTACCATCTCAGAAATCAGCCGTGCTTTTAGAGCCAGAACGAGGCCAATTGGAAACATTTTGTTCTCATAGTCAGGAGGGACTAAATTTAAAATTGTTAGTGAGCCAACACCTGCTACAAATAAAAGATAGACCCAACTGCATTCTCCAAATTTATTTTTCATTGCATCTGGGAGATGTGGTAAATCTACAAAAGATTGCTTGACAGTTTCTAGGGGAAAATACACATTAAAAAAATATTACTATAATAACAAAGTATTGATTTGCAAAGAGTAAATGTTTCAATGGATTATATTATAGATAGGGGAAAGTCTAAAATTTTAAGCATTTAGAGATGGAATTACTTTATACTCAGATTAGTTAAAATGTTGAAGCAAACTGCATAAATTTTTTTCAGTACAAACAATAGAGAGAAGGAAATAAATCAGAGGCTGTAGCAGAATGTTTGATTCAGACATGTAGTTGATGAGATCAGACTTAAATTTGTATTTCTCAGAAATGATGAGGGGTAGTGAATCACGACATTTCTCTTCTGGCAACAAAACATGTATTTAATTCCATTGTATGCCCAGAATGAGATTTTAAGGCATTGCATATGTTTACTTCTGGTTCTCTGCATAAGAAAGAATGTCACATTGAGAGTATTGACTCCCTATAAGATGTTTTTAATAGGCAGAAAAAAAATGTGGTTTGCTTAACATATCATTTGAAACTTCACTCTTACAAATATTAGATTTCCCATGCTTACTTTTTCAAGCATTTTTAGAAAATATTTTCTATATAGTTGCAGATGAGTTTCCTATGGATGGTTGCAGCCCCAAAAAAGAGACTTTACCTGAATAAAAAATCCAGCTGTGTGCATTCACACTTCATTATTATCCTTCTAAGGATAGATATCCACCAAAAGGAGAAAATCTAGTTAACAGGTTTTCAGTGTTAAAATTTATCATACTGATGATACTTATTCTTGCATTCTCCCTACACATTTGATTTATCCACCTGTGACCAGCTACATATACTCCAGAAAACTTTAATTCGGGCAAAATCGTAGAATCATAGAATCATTAAGGTTGGAAAGACTACTAAGGTCATCTAGACCAGCCGTCAGCCCATCCCCACCATGCCTACTAACCATGGCCCTCAGTGCCACATCTACGCGTTTCTTGAATACTTCCAGTGATGGAGAGTCCAGCACCTCACTGGGCAGCCTGTTCCAATGCATTACCGCTCATTCTGAAAATAGTTTTTTCTTAATATCACACCTGAATCTCCCCTGGTGCAACTTAAGGCCATCCCCTTTTGTCTCCTATCACTGTTACCTGGGAGAAGAGGCCAATCCCCATCTCACCCCTCATCTCATCTGCCTCCTTTCAGGCAGTTATAGAAAGCAATAATGTTTCCCGTGAGCCTCCTCTTCTTGAAATAAATAATCCCGGTTCCCTCTGCTGCTCTTCATTAGACCTGTGCTCCAGACCCCTCACCAGCAGTGAACTGAACCTCTGCAGCTGATCAGGACTGCTGATAAATAATGACAAGTGGCTTGGCAATTACTTCTAGCACCTCCCTTGGTACCCTAGGATGGATCCCATTTGAAGATGACACAGGATGACACATTTCTAGATACGCAGTGAGGATCTTTATACATGCCCACTATCATACGCTGAAATTAATAGTGATCATTATTATTGTTACTGTTTTTCATGCTAGTTGTTTTAAAGCTGGCATTGTTATAACAAAATGCAGTATAAGCACTCCATTGTGGATAAAAACTCTGAACTTTCAAGATAGAGGTAATCTTTGCCGTAGGTATTAGTCCAGAATCTTGCTCTGACCTCCAGGAATCACAGTATTCCTTCTACTGCTACTGCTACTGCTAAGAAGCACATCATGAAGAAATTGTTCAAACCCTCAGAAATGCTGTCTATCAAGAAAACAAGTGGAATTCCAATCCGAGGGCACCAAGACAGTACTGAGACTAGACAGAAATTATCGGTACAGCTGTTCATTTTATTGGATGGGTCATAGTCTCCTGTTAGCAATTTCAGAAGCCCCTGGGATTATCTCTGACAAGCAATTTTTTTGGATGGCATCTGTTTAAGCAATACTGGAAGTAAAATAATTTAGTTTTTTTTCTTGCTATTCTAATAGTTTTGATTAAGTACAAATTACGTAGTTTGGAGTCTCATAAAAAGCAGAGCAGGTATAGACATATCTACCTTTTTCTGTCTGCTTGCTATTCAAATTTTGTAGACAGACATACAGTCAATGACTGTTATGCCAATTTTAAATTATAAGGTTCTTTTGCTGGGAGCTGTTCCTCATCATTATTACCCTCCTTTATGGTGTTCAGCCACTAAAACAGATATTTGGTGTATAGCCAAAGTAGCATGTGATGTAGTAGAAACTCTGATTATTTCCGAAAAAAAGTAGATATGGGGAATCATGACACCCCTATTTTGTGTTCTAAGAGTGTTGCATCTTATCTGCTTTTTCCCACCAGTGATTCAGCATAATCTGTCTTTTATCAGGTTTGTAAACCAGGCTCAAAGCCAGCTCCTCACCTAGACCTGCAGACTCTTTCAAATGTAATGGAGATTTACCATCTATTGATCCAGTTTTATGTAGGCCCACAATCAGGGTCAGGTTGATATAAATGTCAAGTTAAGGAGTTGCTAGAAATATCAGGTTGTTACAGATAGGCAAACATACTGGTGTCCTAGAATCACTCAGATCTTCCCAAAGACTGTTTGGCTGTAATTTTACGAGAGCACAATTTGGCAAGTTGGACATTGCATTTCTGGTTCTGATTTCTAAATCTCATGGCTATCATTATGAATAGAGAATTAAAATGGAAAAGTCAGCTGATGCAGCCATCTACTTCCAAATTACACATTGTAAGGCTGAGACTTCAATTTGGATAACAATAACATGCTATCTAAAAGATATTCTCCTGCTTTCCAAAGAGTATCCCTAAGTTGGCTTAGAATAGCTGCTATATGTTTAGGCTGCATTCATTCCTGTACAGATAAAACATTCATATATAGATATTTTGTTTAAGTAGATATAGATGACAGCTTTTTTTCCCCTCATAACAACAGTTTATATTTCATTCAAAAATCAAGTGATGAAAATATCTGAAAATTTCAAAACAAATATTCTAATATGGAAAAACTATGACAGCTTTTATCCCAGCCTGACTGTAAAAGTAGTTCACATGCTTCCTGCTATTATCATCTTCCATATGACACAGTCCCTGGCCAGAATACATTTTCTTGCAATGCACTGTTGCCTGCTGTTCCTGGGACTTCTATCTTTAGTGAGTCATTGAAGCCTGAGTATGCTTAGGGAATGCAACCAGAAAGAGAAAAAATGGTGATACCAGGAAATCAAAATAAAACTTCTGTAACAGAAGCATTCCTAAACTGAAATATTTAATTTTTTAAACAATTACATGATGTGCGATTCCACAAAGTTTTTATTAAAAATTTCCATGTAAGCAAGACTATTTTAAAGAAAAATAAATTTTATCAAAACTTGATTTCCACTATTATTTTTTTCCAGTACAAAGTGTATAAGTAGCATGCCAGAAGAAAACACAGATGAATAACTTTGAAAGTGGCAGACTATTTTTGCAGCAACTTATTTCCAACTCATTCTACATCCTTAGCTGTGCTTCCACAAATTCTGAATGACATGAAATACCTTGTTCAATGTAACAGGAATTAATGAAACATAACACATAAAAATTTGTTTTAAAAAAAAAGGCTACAAAATACTTTCCATAGCAACATTTTCTATTATCCCAAAATTAAGAAATTGTAAAATTAACATCAATTTAAAAAAATCATGTGAATTTGTAGTACTGAATAATACTTATTACTTTATTGACTTATAAGAATGAGAACTATTAAGGGCACATTTTCACCTTATTTTGTTAGTTATTTGATGGAATTGAAAATATTAAATGAATAATTACAACATGATACTAAGGCATTTTCAAGTATTTAAGAGATCAGTATGAAAATATTATATTTTTCCTCTGGTCTTCCTATGACAGCTCTTACCATTTCAGTGCTTGTATCCTTGGCCATTATATACTCCATTGAGTTCACTAATACTTTTCTTTTTGGCATCAAGCATTTATATGAGTGTTTTTACAGAGTAGGATGTATCTTATCTGGTCCCAAAGACGTATGTATGTTTGTGCTTCAACAGGGCAGTTGGATATGATGATCTCAAGATCCCTTCCAACCTCACTTATTTTGTAATTCTGTAAAAGCTAGCCCATAATGCATTCCCGGATAATGCATTATCCATAATGCATTAACCACAGTAGTCTTTGGATCAGGCTTTATAGAAAGTATGATATAGTAGCCAGATTATATAGTAGATTTCCTTATCACAAAAGTATCATAAAAACAGCTGTTGGTCATATCTAGAAGTATAAAAACAAATCAAAAATGTTTTACTCTGTAGACAAAAAACGTAAAATGTCTCCCCCTCCTTTTTCTGTTGCTTATTTATTTACTTTACTTGTATTCGCAAAATAATACTTTAACTTCCAAAGATCTGTAGTCTTGGATGTCAACCAGATCTCTTCTTCCCTCTCTTTACTGGGTGCATCATTTTACAATCATAACTCAGAAAAGGTTTCTTGCACGTGATGTTAAATGCATCTTGTAGTTCTTGTAAAGTCCACATATTTCAAAGCATGTTTTATGCAATACTCAAAATTGTCTTCTTTAATTCGTCTTTAGTCAAGCAGTCTACTTTACAGCATTTTATATGCTTGCTACATATTAACATTAATATTTAAAGTGTTAGTGTTTGAGACTCTATACTACTCTGACTTTAAATTATTTCTTCTATTAATATATTGCCAAGCTATTATGTACAGTATGATGAGGGAGCTAAAATACTAACACCTGTGACACACTGTGGCAAAAATTTCAGGAAGGTGTTGGATATGATGTTTCATCCAGTAGCTGGAAAAAGGAATTGGGCTTTAACTTTTCTTTAACGGGTTGCCCAGAGAGGTTGTGGATGCCCCATCCTTGAAGGCATTCAAGGCCAAGGCTGGATGTGGCTCTGGACAGCCTGATCCAGTGGTTGTTTACCCTGCCCACAGCAGGGGGGTGAAACTAGATGATCTTTGAGGTCCTTTTCAATCCAGGCAGGTAACTGGCAGGCACGTAAGCACCACATAGCAATTCACTCACTCACCATCCAGTGGGATGGGGGAAAGAATTTATTCTCTGATTTATAAACCAGGCAGTCATGATTATCAAAAAGGTATCTTGCAACAAATCATCCGATTTTAAATTTATAAACATTTAAACAGACATCATAGGTATTATATTGAGAATGAGAATATATAATAAATTCTTACGTCAGTTACATTTATTTTTCTACATTAACATAACTTTTAGACCACTGGGTAAGAATCAAGTAGATAATGTGACAGATTTTGCACTGAGTAAGGCTCTACTATGTTCTAAATCATATTCTTGCAATCACAAGCAAGAGCAGAGCAGGAGTGGGCTGAATCTGTGTGTGACCTGAAAAACAGCCAGAAGAGGTGACACAATCATGTCTTTGAAAAGAAATCACTAGTTATTCCATCTCTATTTTCCTTCAGGGCAGAATGAATTGTACAAAACTTATTTTCCATAAAATCTGATGTAGAAGAAATATTAATGAAGTTATTAATAATCTTTCTAACTCAAGTTTGTGTAAAGCTCAAAAGCTCACTGTATCAGAAGGTCCACCAATTCCTTTCAAACAGGATTATCAACAACAAATTTAAGTAAAGACATATTCAAGACCAGTTTGGATACTTTCCTGCATGATCCACTGTAGGGATCCTGCTTTAGCAGGGGATTGGACTCAATGATCTCTAGAGGTCCTTTCCAATCCCTACAATTCTGTGATTCTGCAAAATATTTGGAAGGGTATCATGTGTGAGATATCCTTGATTCTGTCATATGAAACCGGGTGAACTGCAGGACCTCTTGCAACTCTCCCTAATCCTACAGTTTTGTGATTCTGTATATAGTGAGCTTTGACCTAGAATTGTTTTCTGAAGATAAGAAATAGTGACCCAAATGCCAAATTACTTGCTTTGATTCATGCTAATGTAATCATCTATGTAACTGCTGATGCTCCTGATAAGACATAACATGGACAGGAAAAAGAACATTGTTTTGACCTGAGTTCATACCTAATTAAATGCAGAAGATATACTCTTTCAACAGTATTATGAATACTTATTCCATTTTTTCCTAGTAGGTAAACATTAACAGCTTCACAGAGACATGAGAAATATTCATATTCTTTATTTTCCATATTCAGATTGAAAAGAAGACCACACTTGATTTCCTGATATTAAAAAAAAATAACCACTGCAGTGTTTTATGATTTGTTCCTTTATTGGCATTTTTTTGTCCCAGTCCTAACGGGGAAATATTTGCTGTTTGATGCTGTTTGCCAGCAGCATACAGTAACACAGAAAAAGTGAAGCGTTTGGAACCCCTCTCTCTCCCTTCAACTCCTTCTCAGTGAGCAAAGAAAATCAAGACCGAATGACAGTCTTTTGTTGATATGCCATTTGCCATTCTGCTTTTTAATTTATCTTTCTGCACTCTGAGCCAGAGCTCAGTGAACAATCATCATGATTAGGCAATAGCACATGATTTTCAGGCGCTCTCAAGAAAAAGATACCTCTTGAGATGGACTGCTACCCACAGCAAACAGATCAAAATTACAATTATTACCATCGTATCTCTTTTTCTCGCTCTATTCTAGAATGTCTTATGGTTACCACCGTCATCATGTCCATCCTCAGATTCAAAAGTTTCCTACCCAGCACTTTTTAGAAGGGATGTGCCAGCAGACTATTTTTACGTATTATTTCCTTTTTCCTTTCCTTTCTTTCCTTTTTAGGGCTCTGATTTCTAGCCAGTATGTCCAACCGACTATTGAACAGTACTTACTTCTCCATACAGAAACCCTGAATAAAGATTTGTTAATTAATAACATATAGAAGAGCTCAATTTTTATGAGGCATTATCTCTGACATTGATATATACATACGTTCATCACTAATTCTTAGATATGTTTCAATTATTCAGCTGTAAAGTTAGGAAAATAACATCTAACAAGTTTTCCACTACAGTCAGTATGATGAAGTTATCGTAATCATTACCAGCATAGGAAGAATGTCTCTGTTAGTGATGGTATAACAAGGTGTGCTTTGTTGATCTATATTAAGCTCAGTGACTTGCCAATTGTTATTCAGATACTTCAGGGTTTTTCTTCTGTATATAAGTTGAAATAGCAGTTTTGGTAAGCTACTGAAACTCTTTTGTTCCCTTTCTCCACACCCATGCTGGCTCCTAACTACAACCTTCCAGTGTGATTTAAATAATTCAAAAAATATGACACCTGCTGATTCCAGGGGAGGATATGCTGGGGAGGCATTGTTGTTTCCATTGGAAACCATACAAAGCTCTACAGTTTTTCATGGGAACATAACACGTAAGCCTAATGTTTTGCTTTGAGTGTTAAGAGTTTTATGAAGCCAGAACTCCCAGGGTGATTCAAAGGAGCAAAAGAAAAAGCTTATATGGAGTCCAGCAAGCCACTATAATGCAGCTCTGATAATGACTACTGAAGTTTTCAAAACCTTGGGTAGAAATTAACTTCTGCCAATCTATGTGTTTTCTGTTGGCTTCACCAGTGCTGGAAAGGATGATGGTGGTGGAGGACATCCAATTAACATATTTAGGGTTGCATGGGTTGTCAGTGTTTTTTCCCTTAGACATTTGCCCTTTGGAAGCTCATTAGAACATAACTGGGTACATTTTGTTGTTGTTCTTGTTGTTGTTGGTGGTGGTTTTGCTTTTGCTTTTGCTTTCAGTTTGCCAAGGAATCTTGATTCATTGACTTTTGTGTTTCTACCCACTAGCAAATAATACTGTGTAAATTTGAATACCTTCACCTCACATCATTGCATGCATTCTCTTTGTAGTTGGGACTGCATGCAATTCAGAAAAAGTTTACACTGTGGTTAATAGAGCAGCCTCTGTCTTCACCTTCATATTTGCTGGGGAGTATCATCAGTGGTTCCTGGATCGTTGCAGTATTTAATTGCCTTCACAAGTACATTGGACTTGAGGACATTGATTTTCTCTTCTATAGACATATAATTTACTCCATCTTGTGACAGGTCCCTCCAAAAGCTCACCAACTGTTTTACAGTATGATAGAAGGGGATAGGCCCCTCGTGTCTAATATTTTCTCTGAAATCTCTGCCACCCTATATACTACTGGGAAGCAGCTTTGCCAAAAAGGAGCTGGTGTTCTTATAGATACCACATTGAACATGAGCCAGCAGTATGTTCTTATTGCTAAGAAGAATAAAGTTTTCCTGGGCTGTGTTAGGTAACATATTACCAGCACGTCAAGGGAGGTGGTCCTTCCCTTCTACTCAGCACTGGTGAAGCAACACTTGGAGTGCTGGGTACAGTTCTGGCCCCCAGCACAAGAGAGACCCGGAAAGACAGGAGAGTCCAACATAGGACCAACAGGATGATTAATATCATGGGGCACTTCTCCTATGAGGAGAGGCCAAGAGATCTGGAACTGCTCAGCTGGAGAGGAGGAGGCTCACGGGGATTTCATCAATGTCTACAGCACCCTGAAGGAAAAGAGCCAGGAAGATGGAGCCAGGCTCTTTTGAGTGGAGCCCAGTGCTAGGACCAGAGGCTATGGGCACAAACTGGAGCACAGGAGGATGCCTATGAACACCAGGAGCACTTCTGTGCTGTGCAGGTGATGGAGCACTGGCACAGGCTGCCCAGAGGCTGTGGGGTCTCCCTGGGGATTTAACAGAACCGCTTGGAAATGGTCCTGAGCACCTTGCTCTGGGTATTTCTGCTTGTGTCAGATGACATCCAGAGGTTCCTCCCAACTCAGAACAATCTGTGAGTTTGTGATACTCTGATAAAATTGTGACAATTTAAAAAATCATATTTTTCATATTTTGACAGAATCTATCCAACGATGCCTAGAACTGATCCTGATAAAAAATATTTTGGAAACATATTGCATTAAACAAAGAGAGAGAGCAGGCATAAAAACTTGAGGCACCATTACAAAAACATCTATCCATTTTGCTGACTGTAGAAAACAGGATGATAGATCTGATCTGATCTAGATCTGATGGATAATTACATTTTGCAAGTCGTAAATATCTTTGAGGTTCAGATGAATGTGAGATTCTTCCTGCTTCATTCAGTTGGGTTCAGCTGTTACATTCTGTTTAGTGACTATCTCTGTTTTCCGGTTTTAATATAGACATCTCTATTTTGTTGGTGAGAAACATTTTCTCTCTGTTAATTCTTGTCCAGAAGCACAAATTTTGTTAATAAGTAAAAAGACAGTAAATTTCTTATTAAAGGTGAAATATACTATGGTGTATTTTTTCTTGTAAATGAAGGAGTTGTTATTCATTATGTACATTTCTTTTATTCTGAATTTTTTCAATAGATACGAAATAGATATCTGTGTTAATTAATATTTAAAATTTCAATAAATAAAAAGAATAGAGATAAGCAATTACCCTCAAAAGGTAAGATAGAAACTTAAGAAATGAATGTGTTTTCTTTCACTTATTATTTTCATCTTTCTTTTAAGCCTAACAGGGTAGCAGACCAAAGAAAAAAAGACATAAATGTGATAAGAAGATCTTTAACTTTTCTTTCTCTAAAGAGGTACTAAACCAGAAAGCAGTTTCCACAGAGTTTCTTGCCCTTGGCAACAGCAAAATATTTAGTCCCAATATTTTTCAGTATACTTTTTCAAAATTCATTAGTAGTATGGCTATGGTGACTATTTAAATGAAATCTTCAACAGCAGCATTTGGGGCAATACTTTCTCTCAGTGCAGCCCTCATTTAGGTGTACCAGAATGAAAAGCATCATCTATTTCATCAATTACTGCCTATAAACAGAATTAACATGCTGGTGTACCCATGCATGAGCCAATGTCACAAGTACATTCATTAGAAAAAACTTAACGTGCGAAGGTCAGGCAGGTCAAATATATCCAGCTCTGCAGAAGCAGCTGTGAATATAAGTTATCTAGAGAGAAGCTATGTTCACTATGAAGTTATCTTCAGTTTCAGTTTATTGTCTTCAAAAGTTTGACTACAAATATGTATACCTGCCTGGATTCCTACCTGTGAAACCTGGTGTAGGGAGCCTGCTTTGGCAGTGGGGTTGGACTAGATGATCTCTAGAGGTCCCTTCCAGCCCCTACAATTCTGTGGTTCTGTATAGAGTATCCGATTGGGATTAATTATTCCTTTGAATCTAACTGTGTCTGGATCACAGAATTATGGAGTAGAATCATAGAACCACAGAATTATGGAGTAGAATCATAGAACCACAGAATTATGGAGTAGAATCATAGAACCACAGAATNTTTTTGAAGGCTTCAGTAATTAGTCTGTGATTTGTATTTAAAACAGTTTAGTATCAGTATTTGTACCAGATAGGAGTCAAAGAAAAAAAACATGCATGTTTTATCAAAATGTTAACTGAAAAAAGTATGGAAGTGAAAACGATTGCTGAGACAGAAAATAGTTGCTGGTGCCATTGTAGGCATGGTGGAACACCCAACTGGTGGGATATCCCTGGTGTCCCTTTGTGTGGATGCAGATCTGAGTTTATATCTGTTGACCCTGCAAGGACATCCAGGAATCTAAAATTATGTATGGTTAGGCAATTCAATCTTCTTTTAAAATCCTATTGACCTAAAACACCATGGGCACAAAACAAATTCCTGTGTTCACATGTTCAGAAGCCCTGCTAGCTTCAATGAGACTCTGTCCAAAAGTAAGAGTTCACCATTTTCAGATATAAAAGCCAGGACAGAGGCTTTATTTGCTCTCTTAAATTACGTATGCTTTCAAATTTGAGTCACACAGTTCAAATGGCATCTGAGAGTGCAAACAGATTGGCTGCATTTGTCTCCTAAAAGCATGAAAACTCACTTTCCCAAAATGTCGTATATAAAAAGAGGTACATTAAGCTTTGGAGAAAAATATCTCATTATGGCCACTTAGAGAATCCGAAAATAGGAAATAAAGCTACTCCTAGAAAAAGGCTCACAGGTTGCAAAGATAAAGATTCCACAGCTTCCACAAGTGAAATTTTCCAATATTTAACTCCATTTGTAGTTAGATAGCTAGAAACATCCTACTTATGTAGAGCTTAGATTTTCCTTGCTAAGACAAAAATCTGATTACTTCTCCTATTCCTCATGAATCCATTAGCTGTCTCTTCACAACTATCTTTTATACAACTATGAATGATGTAGCTATATAACAATAGCTTAAATACATCTTTTCTTGGGCAGAACAGACCAAATACATTGAAATACTTCTGAAAGATGACCTGATCTCTGGGATCCCAGCATTTATTTATTTATTTCTCAACAATACTGTCAAGCATGATGTCCAAAACTGATGTAAATTGCTGTTTAGGTAGAGAACAATGATTTCTCATGTTTTACACTCTTGCTGATATATTCTGAAAGTCTATAGCATTCTTACAGTTTCTTTTATTTATTTATTTATTTATTTTTTTTNCTAAACCTCCTCTGGTACAACTTGTGGCCATTTCCTCGGGTCCTGTTTGTTGCCTGGGAGAAGAGGCCAAACCCCTCCTCATCACAACCTCCCTTCAGGAAGTTGTAGAGTGCAATGAGGTCTCCCCTGAGCCTCCTCTTCTCCAGACTAAACAATCCCAGCTCCCTCAGCCACTCCTCATAAGTTTTGTGCTCCAGACCCCTCACCAGTTTCATTGCACTTCTCTGGACACGCTGCAGGGCCTCAATGTCTTTCTTGTAGAGAGGGGCCCAAAAGTGAACACATTACTCAAGGTGTGGCCTTACCAGTGCTGAGTACAGGGGGATGATGACCTCCCTGCTCCTGCTGGTCACACTATTTCTAATACAGGCCAGGATGCCGTTGGCCCTCTTGGCCACCTGGGCACACGGTTGGCTCATGTTGAGCAACAGAAGCGCAGAGTGGCTTGGGTTGGAAGGGGTCTCAAAGATCATCTAGTTCCACCACCCAGTTTATGGTATATGATGTTGATGTATGATGCTTTCTCACATCTACGTAGTTCATAATTCTGGATGAACAAAACTGTACAAAACCTCTTTGAACAGGAAGATTTCTGTTTGTGAATGGGTTTCAAAGAAACAGCATCTTTATCTTTTTCACAGCTCTCACAGTTAATGTTGTTTTAGAACCGGAGACATTTCTCTTTATTCCTGCCATTGCTCCGTTAGTCATCGCCACTGCTATTTTTATCTCTAGAAAAAGAAAAACGAAAAGCTGAATGTTAGAAGGAAATCAGAGCTGCCCTTCACAATTCTACAAAACTGCAAACTAACGTCAAAAAGTAACCATAAATAAATAAATAAATAAATTTAATTCCTGATATCATCACAGCTGTTATTTAGAGTGTCTCTGTCACTGTGCTGATGTTTTATTCTTGACCAGGCAACCTGACTGTCCAACTGAGAGACAATATCTTTTCATTTTGTTAGAAAATGCATCATTAAAAAAACAAACATGCAAAGAAAAAGAAGCTCTTTTTTTGAGGGAGAGAGGAGTGTTATAATCCCAGTTATCCAAACATGCACTAGGAACTACTAAGTTTTTATCAGTTCTAATTTTTATACGTTATCACTGATCTTATTTTTTTTTTCTTTCTCAATACATCATTTTCTGTAATTGGTACCAATTCACTGAGACAGCATAGGGACTGATATTGCCTGTCAAACAGCCCTATTTTGTTCCATGCAATTTGCGTGGAGCTAGTTGATGATTACTGATTCTTTCCAGGTTTCTGTCATGATATCTGTCCTCTGATTGCACTGAACTTAATAAATTATTAAGAGTGATTGGATTATGTTCTCTAAAACAGTTGAGTGAAAAGCCTTCACTTACCTGTAGAGCAAAGAAAGTGTCAGATCTTTGACAGTACCACATTTTGTCAGTACTGTATTTAGAGGTTTCTACTGGCTTTAGAATAGGATCTTCTCACTATTAAATATCTGTGTTTAGGAGATGTGACATGAACTTCCTCAGTGGCCCCACTAAAATCACTGTTTCACCCATTTTCTGACATGCTGAATTTTCTGCGTAGTCTTTCTATTTGTTTTATCCTTTTGTCTTTCATTGCAGTGTTTTCAAACTGGCATTGCTCCCTAAATTCACAGATTATGAAGACAAAAGGTCTGCAGGGCAGCATGGTGTGTCCTTGGTGGTCCCAGGGAATGTGTGCTCATGACATGAGCAAGGGCTGATCCCTGGTCATGCTGCTACATGGAGCCATGGAAAACATACCTGCACATGGACAGATAGGTCACAACTGCCAGAAATAAAGCAAATCCTTAAATTTTGTGTTAAAAGGCTCCCACATTTTCTGATAGTTATACAACTTCATGAAAGGCAGAGGTGATGGCAGTGGTACCACTATAATGACCACATGTCACCCCATTACTCTGTGACAATAGCAATGTTCTGCTGGATTTTTTATTATACAAAGCAGTTGCACCATAGCTCTATAGTTACAGTCAGTGCTGGCATGGACTACTGATATTTTTCCGTCCATTCTGACATCTACACAGCTGCACACATACTATCTTCCACGAATGCATACACACACATTCTCAACTAATAGCAGTTCATAATTTTTTACTAATAGATCAAAACTCTCTTATTTTAAACTTAGACATTGACTTGGAGCCTATTTAAACAAAGCAACACATTTGTTCCCATTTTGTATTTGCATATGTTTCTGAGTGATTATTTCTTCCCAAAACAGAAATAGCTAAGAGAGAAAGCAAGAATAAGAGAGTCATGAATAATAGTAGGTAGCAATGGAAAAGAATGAGAAATAAAAGATTTACTCTCTTATAAAGTCAGAATGAGCTTGATAACTTTTTGATGTATTAATGATTTAACACAATTGTGTAGATACGTGCAATCATCCACTAAATAATGTATGAACATGTCATGTAAAGTCTGACTCTGAAATACTTCTATGTTAAAAATTAAAAAATAAATTAAATATTATAAATGAATAAAATTTGAATAATAAGCTACACAAAGTAGGATACAGAAATACAGTAAACCATACATAAAAATGTGCTTTAAAATCTTTGTAATTACTTTGACAAAAACAAAGACTACTTAAGCAAAAATATATCTATGCAAATATTTTGCAGAGGATATGAAATATTTCATGTGAACTGTTGACTCTCCAAAGTATTATAGCATTCATTCTCAGGATAATGAAGCATTTCCATGACTTTATTTATTAGCATATTTGCCAAGTGAGCAACAGAAT
>JACDJE010000075.1:2533430-2668639 GCA_016647715.1 Pavo muticus | reverse complement strand
AAAAAAAAAAAAAAACAGTTGAAAGAAAGCTCATGGTAGCTGTTATCTGCAATGCTCTAGATATTTAGGCTCCAAGTACCCTAAATATAGGGCATTTCAGCACTGTTAAAAAACTCTCTTCACTGCACTCCTGGTCCTTGTTCACAAGTTGCCCATATAGCACTAACATTATTTTATGCTGGAGTTTCCTTCTGACTGTTCCTCTCACAACAAAAACCATGCAGCAGGATGGATGTGGAGGCACCCACTCCAGCTCCCTTTCCTCCCTTCCACATTATCCCAGTAAGGTTTGCATCTCCAAACGTTCACTCATTTCATAACAGCACTCAAAGTCCGCCTCTGTTTCCTTCCATAAACATGATATAGTAGCACAGCTCTCAGGTTGTAATCAGTGCCCTGAAGTAGAGGAAAAATGACACAAAAACAAATAAAAAAATTAAAACAAAACTCAAATAAGTAAAATATCACTGTTTTAAGTTTGCGCAGCTGCTGTGGCTGAGATCTGTGTTTATAATATAAATGTTCACTGCAAATTGTTAATGACATAATACGAATACTTACAAAAACTCAATTTTAAAAATTGGGTTAATTGCTGAACAAGAGATATAAATAGCTGGATGTCACTCACATCTTCATATAGATTGGGCATCAGACTGAGAAACACATTTGTTAATGTCGTAGGTGCTCTTAGATCATGGGTTGGAGGGTGCCAAATGAAGATTAATGGAGAATAAAGAGACATAGGAAACCAACAAGAATTTTCATTTATATCATTAAGTAAAACAGTCCAGGTGATGGGACACCAAGATCTCTGACATAATGTTAGAACTGTAACACTGCCTCCTTCTTTCATGAACAGACATTAATTGCAGATTGGAAGACTGCATTTTTTTCCTTCAAGTCCTTTGTCATGTTCCAAGATGGATTTATTCTTCATTAGCAACATGCTTTAGCAGGTGACAGATGGAAAACAGCCATCATTCAAGTTTTGGATCATGTCCTGCTATAATAGTGCATTTATTTCTCTGTGTAAACTGGAGAAGTTAAGCAGATGGTGACCGAGACCATTTGTTGCTGAGAATTAAGATCTCTTCTTAATCCACACATAACACAGTTAACTTTCTATGCAAGGCAATTCTGGATTGAGTAGACTTCCTCCAAACCTTCCTGTGAGCTTCAGTAGCTTTGAAAAAAAATTATGAAATACATCTGAAAATAATACTTCAAAGCAATATGGCAGACAAAGAAGCAAAATTAAAGAATAATTTGGAGTACAACTATGAAGGTCAACTACGGTTGACTTTGAGAATTATTGGTTCTTTCACCTGTCAGCAGATTTTGATCTTTTAATACAAACTAATTGTACATGTACATACATATAAACCACCAGCAAAAAAAATAGTTCTAATTTCTTAATAGAATTATCTGTATAATATTTGAACCCATAATTAAATAGCCAGGGATGTTTAGGCATATGTGCATGATTTAGTGTCCCTAAAAGGATTATTAATAAAACATATTGGGCTTCTAAGTTAGTTTTCTCTATTTTCTTTTGCAAAAGTATCAACTACAGTTCAGTATGCACTCTCCTGGGTTTTTTTTAGAGTTGGAAGTAAGAAGAGAAACCTTGGATGAAATCTGCACAAAAAGATTTGCTCTGCCACAGTAGGAAATATACTTTGGATGGACAGCTGCAGTCAGCAATTCTGCTGGTTACGGGTGGAGAAGCTTACCTCACTGAGCTGGCATGATCTCTATGGGTATGTGCTAATTTACAGGACATTAAAAAAAAATGTTATGAAAATTATTCTGGATTCATCCAGACTTTTGACTCTTACTGCCTCATGCTTGAAAATAATCTCCAGCAAAGACTTAGCAGAATTACCAAGAGAGAGGAGGTACTACTACCTGCATCACTGCAGATTTGAAGGAGAAAGAAGATATAAAGGAGAAGCCTCTTGAATATTTCAGATATTTGCAGATCAATGCACAAATTAAAAATAAATAGACAATATAAAAGTCAATGTTTAATCTTAATTTAGAAGCACAGACCTTGTTCAAGTAGACAAAAGGAATATTTATTGGTCAGCAATATAATACATGATCCAAAGTATTTGTACTGGATATTTAGAGAAAACAGCTGATGCGAAATACAAATACAGCCTTTAAGTATGCATATGAGGGCTGCAAAAATGATTTGGATGATCTCTTTCTACAGGACCTGAATGAAATGGTTTAGATTGCAAGATGAGGGATTAGTTTAGACTTGAGGAAAAGGTGTCTTCCAATACAGATAACAAGGCACTAGAGTGGTTTAGGGTAGCAGGGCTGGGGTATTTCCATTTTACAAACAATAGAAAGCCACACAAAGAGAGAGACTGGCAGAACAAGTAACTGGGAAATGTAAGGCTGAGCACCGTTACGAAGATTTAAATGTTTAGATGTCGTACTAACGGATATGGCTTACTGGGGAAATACTGGTGTTAGGTGGACAGTTGGATTAGATAATCCTGGAGGTCTTTTCCAACCTTTGTGATTCTGTGATTCAGGATTTCTACACCATTTCTCTCTTGTAGGATTTCTTGAAAGGCCAAACTAATTATACATGGTTTTAAAATCTTTACTTATTTATTTATTTTAGTTGAAAGGAAATGGTGTTATGCCTTCCTTTTAATTCTGTGTAGGCCATTTTACCAAAACAAGTTTGACCATGACCTAGTTTTAGGGACATTTAGGCATTGATAGTAACTCTGAAGAGTCAATGAAGAGTCCTCATCAGAATTACACATACCTCAAGTAACAGGCCAGCTATACTAGAAAGTGTTTCCAGAATGACCTCAGGAAATTAAACTGCATTCAGTCTGAAAGTTTATTACCAGCAAGATACTAATGAAATGTGTATTTTCCTAATCCCTTAGGCATAGCTAGTGAGAAGCTATCACAAACTGTTTATACCAAAGGCCATTTAAAAATAACTATTAGTCATGTTGGTCCTCTTTTGCATGTCGCTTTTTTTTGTAAAACTTTGTGAAATAAGGTTGTTGCTTTTTATCTTGGAAAAGCCCTGTTTGTGGAGTAAGTCCCTGGAATGCACTGTCACAGCTACAAAAACTAGAATCAAGGCTTCAAAGCTGAGAACAATCTTTGATGCTACATTAGCTTAAGTTGGAATTAAATCTAGTCCGCTGACAGGAAAAAATGGATGAGAAATAATAAATATTTAAAGATGCTAGACCTCGATACTCCTATTCCTCTTTTCCCATTTAGAAGAAAGTATTATAGCAAAGCCCAGTTGCCTGTCCTGTAATGAACAGACCATCTGTACAATAAAGATGGAAAAATTCTTATTAATGACTGCTGATATAGCTTTGGACTGGGACTCCACGTGCACAGGTTCTGATCCCTCCCTTGTCACTAGGCCACCTTGAACAGAATGCCCAGAGAAGATGGGTGCCCCATCCCTGGAGGTGTTCAAGGCCAGACTGGATGGGGCTGTGGGCAGCCTGATCTGGTGGAAGGTGTCCCTGGAAAGTGTGGAGGGATGATCTTTATGGTTCCTTTCATCACAAGCCATTCATGATTCTATGATCTCTTTTCACCAGCTGTAACCTATTAAAACTAAACATGCAGAAGGTTACTTTTAAAAGATTTATTACCTCTAAGTTAAATATATGAATTTCATGAGCCATCAAACTTAGATGCCATCAAACCAGATAGAAGCACAACGTAAGTGTCAGACTTCTTTTTAATCACTTTCATATTCAGCATTTTAGATGGACGATATTGACTGTTTTGGAAACTGTTATTTAGGAGACAAAGAAGGAAAAATGTTTCCTATTCATGTGTGAGGTATGAAAGCATCTAGTGCACAAGAATTTTTTCCAGGGTGACAGAAGAAACAGTTCACAATGTTAGGAAGTTATTCAACATTAAAACTAAATGATGACAAATACAAATATTTTAGCAGAGGGAAAGGTCTCTGTAGACTTAAAATTGTTGCAGAAGTCACCACAAAGAAAGAAAATGATTTAATCGTCACAGGATCTCAGTGATTTTTTTCCATAGTTTAAGTAATTTCTTAAATTTGGAAAGCTATTCATAAATTTTAACATGCATAATAAACCTAAAATTTCTTGAAAATCATGACAATCACTTGCACAAATGATACAATTACACAGATAAGTACTTCCACCCACAAAATTGTCCAGGAGGGGGAAAAGAAAAAAAAAAAAAAAGATATCTAGCTAGTCATGAAATGCTATTTTATGTATTTAAGCAGAGCAGTGGCAAAAAGAGTATAATCTCAATCCAAATGCCAGCATTACCCTGTATCTGACAATGGATATATCTCCCAAGGTAAAGAAGGCAGTTACCTGTAAAGTCTTTGTATCTTCATATTCTATTTTTGGATGTTGCTATTTTAATTTTGTGTGTGTGTGTGTGTGTTTGTGGGTGTGTGTGGGTTTGTTTTTCTATGAGCATGTGTATGTGTGTGGCAGGGGCAGTTGGTTTGTTTTACCTTGTCTCCAAGTTCTTTTTCCCTACTGGAAAAATTAGGGATTAGCCATCATCATTAATAACAGAGTTGTGCTAGTTTACACAAGCACAGATATTATTCTACTGCAGTAAATATCCTTTGTTCAGTGAGAACATGTATCCATTACCATTTTTCACAGCAACATGTATAACTTCCAAGTAGCTGCAATCCAAATAGACTTTAGCTCTACTTCAAATTATCCGGACAGCTGCCTCAAATATTTTTCTCCCCTAGAGAAGCATCACAAGTAAATTTGGATTATTATTATAAACATATCCTCTTAATCTCTCACTCTGATATTAAAAAATTATTTATATTAACTACATCTTCTTCTTTTGAGTGCTTATCTCCTTTGTAATTAACATGTTCACAGTCATTTTTAGAAATTTATAAATTTGAGAAAATACAATAGTATTTATAAAATCTAGATGTTCATGACTGCTCTGAAATGAACTGGAGTTTTTGTAGAAAACATTAATAAATGAAATAAAGATTTTCACTGTTTTTCTCAGTTCTATCTCTGATGTCTGAGCTGCAGTGATTGGAGAGGTTTTACAGACCCTGAAAGAGACGATCTAGTAACTCCATTGAGAGCACACCATGAGAGTGTGTAGTAGTAGACAGCACAGACCCAAAAGATATTCATATCATATCCTGTTGCCCCACAGAAATTTTCACTTGAAAAATGGTACCATTAAATGCAGTTGGTCCCTTGCCGAGTTTCTCTTAATTACTTATCTAATCTCCAAGTCTGACAAGTCTAAATTTTCTTATTGGAAGATGTGGTACTGTGACTATTGGTCCATGTTTAGGTTACATGCCCAGGAGACATAAATCACAGTTGCCTGCTCAAGTCCTCCCTAATTCCCATTCCAGTTAGGGCACAGTTTTATGGATGATGGAGAAGCAATCAATCACCCCCTACACACACTTCATAGACAACATGATACCTAGAAAATTAAGGATTTGTTACTTATAAAACAAACCAGATCTTGACTTAAAGGTCTCATCTGAGATGATGCAACTGCAGCCTACTCTCTACACTACAGACATAATTGTAAATTCCTCTTTCCAAGTCACAATATTGCTTACATTTCCTTTCCCAAAAGTCCAAGTTGTATTTCTTTGGGCTACAAGAAGGGGATTCATTGCAGATGTTCACATGAAGGCTAAGAGCAGTGTTCTATCTTTGTAGTCATTGAAGAAAAACAGGCATCCCTATAGCAAGATTAATCTTATCTAAGAAAATATATTGCCTAAATATTCTATTGCTTACAGCATAGTTTGTATGCAAGGAACTATCTCACGTGAACATCTGTACTGTAGATGTTTAGCATCTGGTTAAGTGGATCTCACCAGAGGTCTCAGAAGCTGCATAAATAGTAGGCTCCCATGAAAGCAAGTTCTGAGCACCATATTAAGTACCAAACTATCTTGAGACACAGAGGCTTCAGGGTTTCTTGGAGATAACAATTTGACTGTCATACATCTCTACACTCTGGATTCTACTGTATCATTGATGGAATATAAATTCTTCTTGTCTACA
This sequence comes from Pavo muticus, assembly GCA_016647715.1. NCBI lineage: Eukaryota > Metazoa > Chordata > Aves > Galliformes > Phasianidae > Pavo > Pavo muticus. Next base: position 2,662,556 of record JACDJE010000075.1, on the reverse strand, counting down.
TTAATCAGTCTTCTCCCAGCAAGGGCAGCAGTGACCAGAGGCAGTGAACAGGAACAGGAAAGCTGTCATCATTGGCTCCCGCATAGCCAGTGATTAAGTGACAAGAGGTTAAATCTTTGCAGACACACAGAAAAAGAGAGCTGACATCTTACGCTACAGATCTTAACCAAATTGAGTCAAACTAAAATCAATATGACCATTGTACAGTGAGAATAGCATCAGAAAAACACCGAATTGAAGTAAAATGTTGGAAAGCTTCTCCCTTTCAATAAAAAATAAAAACAAAATCTAAATACATACACACACATGCATTACACATTTATTTGCATTTCACAGACAATTTCAGTTCTTTGACTTAGAATTGAGCATGAAACTCTAAAAAAAATGGGTGTGTAAGAAAAGACTGTAAAGGAAGGAAAGAAGGAAAGAAGGAAAGAAGGAAAGAAGGAAAGAAGGAAAGAAGGAAAGAAGGAAAGAAGGAAAGAAATGGGTAGAATTAATTTTTTGTATGAGCCTGTTTCCTGCCTCACGCAGATGTGGACGAGTAAGATGATGTGCACCTTGCACATCTGTGCAATGACTGCAAATTGTCTCCACAGCACCATCTATTGGTCTTTCAACGATGGTAAGTCATGCTACAGAAAATGCGCACCTAGGAACCACAATTGATCATAGGGTTGGGAAAATTAATGCAGCCGTACTCTCTGCATACTTGCTCTTCCCTTCCCCATGATCAGCTTCTGTCCCTTCTCTTCATTTAATAACTACAGGCACAACACATTGGAGTAACAGAAGAACATAATTGGCATACTTCTGATGCAAGAAAAATAGAAGTTATCTCTCCCAGGAACACTCATTAAGCAGTGTTCTGAAAACCCACATTAAAAAAATTATCTTGCTGTTACACATAATCAAACACGAAATAAATTTATTTCTGATTTTAACCTTACTTGGAGAATATAATCCCAAACGTATAGCTGAATGCTGCATGAAGCAATTTAAAATCCAAGAACAACATTTGGTATTGTTCTGCAATGTGTACACAAACAAACAAAGAAAACCCACAAAAACCCACCAAGGCACTCTAAAGTGATAATAAAAATATGAGTTAATTAATTCTTGGTTTATTTCTGCCAAGCTATATAAAAGCATAAACGGCCACACTAACGAAACTTTTACCAGATGTTAGATGAAAGTAAGTTCAGTCCCTACAGGCCGCTGATATGACCTGCTGCAATGAGTATGCATATATAAGTATTTCCATTAAGCTCAAATATTTAACAATTAGATGCAGTATGCATAGTCAAATTGGTTATCAGCAATAGTTTAGGCACAGACATAATCCTCTTCTGAAGCTTCACACTCATGAAAACATCTAAAAAAACACTGATTGTTATCTAAAAAGCAGAATCAGTGCAGCATCCACTGTTGGCAACTCTAGTGTCGTTTCTGGTGTTACAATTTGGAGGGGTTTTCATGGCTTTGCAGACCTTTAAGATTTCCTCCTAGACACTAAGTGCACAGTCATATTGGTGCGATAACGAAACGCGGTTGCCACATCACAAGTAAGAAAACTGAATCTCAGAAGCATTGTAAAAGAAGCATTTACAAGGCAGAAACTGAACTGATACTTGAAGCTAGATTAGCATCCTTCTCCTTCTTTTTCTTGCATCCTTCAGCAAATGAGCAAATGTTATACAGTGCCTCAGGTTCTATACACCTTTGACAAATCCCACCACCAAGCTGAACTTCTGCAGATAGTAGGAGACAGATCCTTAGTATACCCTAAAGGCCATACATGTTCAAAAGCATCTTCCTTTTTCATACGCTAAAAAATTACTGATTTATTTTTTTTGTTTGTGTGCCTTGTTAAGAGAGAATTATGTGTGATGTTTTTGTTGGTTTTTTTTTTTTTTGAAGGCTTCAGTAATTAGTCTGTGATTTGTATTTAAAACAGTTTAGTATCAGTATTTGTACCAGATAGGAGTCAAAGAAAAAAAACATGCATGTTTTATCAAAATGTTAACTGAAAAAAGTATGGAAGTGAAAACGATTGCTGAGACAGAAAATAGTTGCTGGTGCCATTGTAGGCATGGTGGAACACCCAACTGGTGGGATATCCCTGGTGTCCCTTTGTGTGGATGCAGATCTGAGTTTATATCTGTTGACCCTGCAAGGACATCCAGGAATCTAAAATTATGTATGGTTAGGCAATTCAATCTTCTTTTAAAATCCTATTGACCTAAAACACCATGGGCACAAAACAAATTCCTGTGTTCACATGTTCAGAAGCCCTGCTAGCTTCAATGAGACTCTGTCCAAAAGTAAGAGTTCACCATTTTCAGATATAAAAGCCAGGACAGAGGCTTTATTTGCTCTCTTAAATTACGTATGCTTTCAAATTTGAGTCACACAGTTCAAATGGCATCTGAGAGTGCAAACAGATTGGCTGCATTTGTCTCCTAAAAGCATGAAAACTCACTTTCCCAAAATGTCGTATATAAAAAGAGGTACATTAAGCTTTGGAGAAAAATATCTCATTATGGCCACTTAGAGAATCCGAAAATAGGAAATAAAGCTACTCCTAGAAAAAGGCTCACAGGTTGCAAAGATAAAGATTCCACAGCTTCCACAAGTGAAATTTTCCAATATTTAACTCCATTTGTAGTTAGATAGCTAGAAACATCCTACTTATGTAGAGCTTAGATTTTCCTTGCTAAGACAAAAATCTGATTACTTCTCCTATTCCTCATGAATCCATTAGCTGTCTCTTCACAACTATCTTTTATACAACTATGAATGATGTAGCTATATAACAATAGCTTAAATACATCTTTTCTTGGGCAGAACAGACCAAATACATTGAAATACTTCTGAAAGATGACCTGATCTCTGGGATCCCAGCATTTATTTATTTCTCAACAATACTGTCAAGCATGATGTCCAAAACTGATGTAAATTGCTGTTTAGGTAGAGAACAATGATTTCTCATGTTTTACACTCTTGCTGATATATTCTGAAAGTCTATAGCATTCTTACAGTTTCTTTTATTTATTTATTTATTTATTTTTTTTTTTTTTTTTTGCTACATCTTTGCATGGCTGCCTCTGCCTGAGTCTATGTTCCACTAAAATCTCTGCATTTCCCTTCCAGTCATCTAAGGTTGTAGCCATTTTCCTTTTTTTGAAGTGCATTTCAGTTACTCTGCTTTTCTCACGTCTATCATTTCAAAGTCACTTTCATCAGATTTATCAGCCTCCACCTTTGCATTTTCTCCATATTAAGATAGAATATATCTTAGTGACATACTGTACATATTGAAGATACATAACCACATCTCCAAAAAGTTTCCAGAAAGGGTTCTGTTGCTTTCCATTTTAAATAAATAAATAAACAAATGTTTAAAATGTTCAACAGCCTTCTTCTCCCAAACTGATTATTTGAAGTAAATCCCTCTTTTGAACCCTAATTATTCTCTCTCTAGAGACTTTTGACATATCTATCATCTCTTTCAGAAGATCATAGACAAAATATTTGTAATTGAACATTGTCTTCTTTTTTTTCCCCTGCTTCTCTTTCCTGAACAGCCTGTACCCTCAACTCTCCAACACTCTGATTTATCCTACAAAGGATCTGTCTTGCCAATTAAGTTATAGCTTTGTTTGTACAGCAAGACATCTAGTTCTTTCTGTTTATTCCACATACTCTTGCAAATACCTAAAATGCTTGACTAGTTACCCTGGAGTTGCACCTCTTCTTTTCCTATAGCTCTTAAACAAAATATCCCATTTGTTTCCTCAATTTCAAACCTTTTCCCAGGTTACCGTCCTATTTCAGAAAAATGACAAAAGGACCATTGCTGAAGTTTATGTTCTACTCTTCTTCAACAAACTTTACTTTGCCTTCGCTGTCTTAATTCTTTTGCCTTGTAATTGTAAGGACTTTGATTCAAACACCTGATTTTGTGTGTCTACAATGCTGGTGTTTACCTATGAGATAGAGGCGTGATCTCCTGCTAGAGCCAAGACTGATCTATTGTGGATCCAAGTGCCTGTGTATAGGGGTCCATTGCCCTGTGAGATGACACAGAGTATCTGATCTAACCTCTAGAAAACTGCAGGTCGCCTGTAAGACAAGTTCTTGTCAAGGCAAGGCAAGACAAATCCTATCTGCCCATCATCTTCAAATGTCTTGGACAACCTTTGGAACCTCAAACGGCATGAGGCACCTCTACTTTGGTGTCTGCCTCCTTTCAATAGGGTGCTTAGACTAGTTATCACATCAGGAAATCAAAGCTTATATTCAAAGCTGAACTTTTCTCTAAGCTCTCTTAACGGTATGGAATAGACTTCCAATGACTAAAGGGAGTGGAAGATGCTCAGCACTTCAAATGTGCACGCTTCAATTCAGATGTCTCTGATCTGGAGCTGAGTTCCAATCAAACACTGCCTTTGATCCACTAGTTCTGTGTTTTCCTAAAGCTACCAGAACTCTGTGTTAAAAGGTTAAAATGCAACATCTGGGTATTCTGAGGATGTAAGCACTTATTGGGAAGCACGGACATATGAAAATAATCACAGAGGTCAAAAACTAAATGGCTTTGAAAATCATCAAAAAAATGTAAAAGAAAGAAATGAACACCAGTGTGTCAACTTCCAACTTCTAATATCGCAGCAATAAGCTTAAATTATTCCAAAACTCAAGGTAGAAGAATAAAGTAGAAAAGACTTGTAGTGTGTTAAAAAAAAATAATAAATGTGAATTCTGGGCAACTGACAAACTTAGTTGTGTAAAAGAAGGTTAACTGATTGCTGTCCAATAAAAATATGAATTTTAAAATAGTAATAAAATGAGAAGTCTACGTAGAATTCTACATGTCCTTAATGTAAGCTGCAAAAATAAAATTAAATAGCAGTTTACCTGTTAATAAAACTAAGAGATGTGTTTCTCTCTATTGAAATATAAAAAACAAATATCCTCTCATCTTAATAACCTGGAAGCCTAAAGAAATTCAGATGAAGATCTGCACTTAAGTTTGACCAAATATCAAAATTCAGATTTTTTTCTGGTAGCGTGTTTGTGTTTTGCAAACAAAAAAGATACAAAGAAATGTAGATGAAGATTCTAGATGTTTTGGCATAGGAGAAGAGCCTGAACAGCCCAACAGTCCCACAGCTGAGGTCAGTATTTGCCTGCCTTAAGGAGAGTACAACTCTTTACTCACATTCTTGGAGCAGTCTCTCACCTTCTATATATTCCTCCCTTTATGTGCTCCTATCTCTTTCTCCCATAACTTTTTTCCCTGTGTTACACCTTCACAAGAAGAATGTGTACCCCAAAAGTCACCATCCCTGGAGGTTTTCAATAAACATGTGGATGTGGCACTGACGGATGGATTAGTGGACACCATGGTGAAGGATTAATGGTTGAACTGGATGACCTCAGAGGTCTTTTCCAACTTTAATGACTCCGTGATTTTACGAATAAATATTCCATTAAAAAGAAAAGTTTTGCAATGTTATGTTTTTCTTTTCTTTTGCAGTTATTTTCATGTTCTTCAATCATTAAATAAAAAGGATCTCTTTTTCTCAAGTCTGTATTCTTGGAAACTTTAGTTTTGACTAATGGTATTTAAGTACATAAATGGTAATACACTGAGTTATGTGGAAGGAAAGACTGAAGAGTATGGAATGCCTAATGTGGGCTGGCAATAACAACTTACCGCTTGCTAAAAGTTCTGGCTGAGAGAACTGCATGGCCTGTAACAATGGAACTAACGGAATTATATTGTTACAGATTTCATAAATTAAAGTAATGCAGAGAAAAAAAAAAATGATAATCTGTATTTTTTTCTAACAATGTAGTATCCAAAACAACTATTGAAAAAGTATTCTAAACTAAAACAAGGCATACTGTTGTACTTCGTGATTTCAAGTTAGGTTATTTCTAATGAATAGTAGATCACTAGAAGCATATTTAAAGTTATATGAAAACAATACAAACTTAAGGGAAGCTTCCTCTATTTTCTCATTTTAACTAATTGATTAGATTATTTCAGATACTTGTTCTAAATTCTTTTCTATCACGTATAAATTTCCACCTTAGTGAAAATTTCATATGCCTTTAAATATTCATGCTAGTGATAAGAGAATATTTTGTTAATATGAAAAGAATGTTAATATGAAAAGAATAGAAGGATGTTACAGTATCATTTACCTGGTACTGAAAACACGTGGCCAGAATTTCTGCTGCGCTTTATCTTTTCCCCTTGATGTAAAGAATCTTCAAGTGAGCCAACTCAGCTTCACTGGTTCTGATAAAGTTACCATGCTTCACACCTGTTGTAAATGTTCTTACCTGTAGCCAATGACAGTACCAGGCTAAATCAATTAGAACTTGCTAAATTTTCCATCTGTCTTTTATTTTTCAAGCTGTCTTTAATCTTTATTTCTCTATGTTATTTTTTTCATGAAATAAAATAAGAAATACTTTCTAGTAGCATTTGCACAAACTACATAGTGAAGGGGAGCAGACGATCCTAGTTGGTATTTTGGATATATGAATTTTAGCTGAGCTGCAAGTGGTCAGCTGCCAGGAGAGTGATGTGGCATAGGAGGAGAAATGGAGAAGGTCCCAAGGGAAACCTAATTTTCCCCACGGAGGTGGTTGAGTCACCATCCCTGGATGTGTTTAAAAACCGTTTTGATGTGGTGCTCAGGGACATGATTTAACGGAGGTTTGTTAGAGTTAGGGTAGTATGGTTAGGTTGCGGTTGGACTTGATGATCTTTAAGGTCTTTTCCAACCTAAGAAATTCTATGATTCTGTTCTAATTTGGTGTGATGCTGTGAGTAGACTAAAGGAATTCCCAGTCATGCTATTACCATGTAACCTCTAAAATTGTGGAATGTGTTACAGGTTCCACAGAATGTATAATTTTCTCCCTGCACCATTCTCTCCCTGCCACAGCACCTACTGCTGAGAGACATTTGGCATCTTGCTACATGCTGAGAATAAAATATACCAGCATAAGTTCAGGACATTGCAATGATCCCGATGCCATTTTCTTGAATCAGATATAAAATTCTATTTACTTTGTTTTCATCTGGGTAACACCACAGAGATTTTATCTGAACATTAGTTTAATTGGGAGTTATGAGCACTGGCAAGACCACAGGAGACTGCTAATGGGTTATCATATGTAAAATGCCAGAAACTGTAAAGCGCACTGATAGTACCACATTGCATTCAACCCTGAAAAGAAGAAATGTCACAACGAAACACATAAAAAAAACATAGGAAATACTGTTAATTATAGAGGCATTGCTTGTGATAAATTAAACATGATACACTCAAAATAGAACTTGGCTTCTCAAGATCTATTAAGGAAACGTATGGGAAAAAAAGCACTCTGCTCTTGGAAGTGAGCATCAAAAACCTCTGAAAGTAAATTTTGTCTACACTTCTAATCTGTAGTAATGCAGCTTAATCTCACTGGTGCTGATAGTAGCTGATGAATTAATGCACAAGGTGTACAGATACTCCAGTGCTATGTAGATGAGCTCTCACTACCATCACCAATGCAATCCAATGGTCCAGCCTCTTCTACACTTCACTGCGGGCTGTCTTCGCCTCTACAATCTATCTCTATCTATCTAATTCTCTCATCCCATTTTTGTGTGTAAGTGGGGGGTATGTGTGTGTATATAGGTAGGTTGTTCTGAAAGTAGTGTCTTCATTTCCATGGAAACTACAACAGGTACAAAGAGCACAATAACACAAATTGGTAGAGCAAACTCTCAGTTGCAAAACACTGTTTTTCAACACAGTCTCCATGATGAGCTCTGCATTTCACCAGCAATGAACAAGAACCTGCATGCTGTGCTTGTAAAAAAAAATCAGTATCAGTAGCACTGACCCACTGTTTCCCAGCTGCTGACGGTGTCATTGCTGGGAAAATGGTGTCCGCATGGTTCAACTTTCACTGGGCTCACATCCACTGTTTGGTCTCCAGAAATGTTCAGCAAGCATCAATGAATGTCAACAGGTGCCATTTTTTTCCACATGGAGGAATTCAGTTCCACACCTTTTGCTTCAAACATACTTCCATGTCAGACACCAATGTATCAGACTGCCCCTCTGCTGCCATCTGTCACACAGAAACAAAATGTAATGGGAATGAATGGGTGGGAAGGTTCGACCTCTACTGCCATATAACCAACATCTGCCTCTGCCGTCACGGGCCAACATAACAACATAGGAGGCATTAATTTTGGAGTCATTCCTTTACCTATGTATGCTGCAATGCACATATGTGTACTGAATGAGTGATCATTTCCCAGTGTAGCCACCTTTGGCATTTGGTCTGTACCCAAGCTGGCAGGAGCTGATCTCAGGAGTGCAATTGTCGTCTCAGTGGCTGAGATGGGCAGAGCCCTGTTACCTGTGCTGTACTGCTCACAGCACTGCGCTGCTTTCTGAGCTGCTCCCTAAAGGGCTGAGTTCTGCCGAGATCTTAACAGCATCTCATTAGGGGCACGCCTGAAATCTGTACTGCAGCAGCACACGCAGTGATGCAGGAGCTGCAACCGTGAAAATCCCAGAGCAGAACGAACCTGGCATTTCCACTGCTCAGCCCCCGCTGCACTTAATGCTTCTTTTTCTGTGCTGCCCGTGGAGGTCTGGGGTTGTATGCTGCCATCGAACTGCGCCTGGCAGCTCCTTCTCATTTACTTTAATGGCATGACCACACTTGTGCTTTGCACAAAGCGGCGTTTCACGCTTCGGTGCTCTCAAGTCTCCGCCAGAGATACGGGCAAAGCTCAGCACGAGGGGTACTTGTGCGTTTTGCGTTTCGTACATCCCTCCTCCTTGGACAGCCTCACCCCGTCTCATCCCTCTGCTCTCCTCCTCCTACCTGCATCCCCCGCTGATCCGCAGTGGCGGCCGTTCACCGGGCACCGGGCGCACCCAGAACACGGGGCTGGGGAAGGGGTGGGCGGGGACAGACCCCGGGGGGTCGCTGTGGGCACTGCCAGAGCCGAGGCCCCGCGGTCTCTGCATGCGGTGAGCGGCAGGTGCGTGCCTTGTTCTGCGTCAGCAGCGGGTCCAGACCCCAAAAAGGGCTGAAATAAATAAATAATAATAAATACATAGATTTTTTTATGTATTTATTTATTTATTGGCTCTTCGAGGTTTTCCCAGAGGCGCGACAGCGAACTTTCTCCGAAACTACTGTCCCCTCCTCGGCGGTCGCTCGGCGTTTCAGCTGTCCCCACTCGCACACCTCCATCGCGGGGTGGGCACTGTGTCTCCCTCCATCCCCGGGGCACGCAGAGGGGCCGCAGTGTGCGGTGCGCCCGCAGGGGGGCGCTGCAGTGCGGCGGCGAAGGGCGCGGGGAGCGCGGCGGGGGCGGNGAAGGAAAGAAGGAAAGAAGGAAAGAAGGAAAGAAGGAAAGAAGGAAAGAAGGAAAGAAGGAAAGAAGGAAAGAAATGGGTAGAATTAATTTTTTGTATGAGCCTGTTTCCTGCCTCACGCAGATGTGGACGAGTAAGATGATGTGCACCTTGCACATCTGTGCAATGACTGCAAATTGTCTCCACAGCACCATCTATTGGTCTTTCAACGATGGTAAGTCATGCTACAGAAAATGCGCACCTAGGAACCACAATTGATCATAGGGTTGGGAAAATTAATGCAGCCGTACTCTCTGCATACTTGCTCTTCCCTTCCCCATGATCAGCTTCTGTCCCTTCTCTTCATTTAATAACTACAGGCACAACACATTGGAGTAACAGAAGAACATAATTGGCATACTTCTGATGCAAGAAAAATAGAAGTTATCTCTCCCAGGAACACTCATTAAGCAGTGTTCTGAAAACCCACATTAAAAAAATTATCTTGCTGTTACACATAATCAAACACGAAATAAATTTATTTCTGATTTTAACCTTACTTGGAGAATATAATCCCAAACGTATAGCTGAATGCTGCATGAAGCAATTTAAAATCCAAGAACAACATTTGGTATTGTTCTGCAATGTGTACACAAACAAACAAAGAAAACCCACAAAAACCCACCAAGGCACTCTAAAGTGATAATAAAAATATGAGTTAATTAATTCTTGGTTTATTTCTGCCAAGCTATATAAAAGCATAAACGGCCACACTAACGAAACTTTTACCAGATGTTAGATGAAAGTAAGTTCAGTCCCTACAGGCCGCTGATATGACCTGCTGCAATGAGTATGCATATATAAGTATTTCCATTAAGCTCAAATATTTAACAATTAGATGCAGTATGCATAGTCAAATTGGTTATCAGCAATAGTTTAGGCACAGACATAATCCTCTTCTGAAGCTTCACACTCATGAAAACATCTAAAAAAACACTGATTGTTATCTAAAAAGCAGAATCAGTGCAGCATCCACTGTTGGCAACTCTAGTGTCGTTTCTGGTGTTACAATTTGGAGGGGTTTTCATGGCTTTGCAGACCTTTAAGATTTCCTCCTAGACACTAAGTGCACAGTCATATTGGTGCGATAACGAAACGCGGTTGCCACATCACAAGTAAGAAAACTGAATCTCAGAAGCATTGTAAAAGAAGCATTTACAAGGCAGAAACTGAACTGATACTTGAAGCTAGATTAGCATCCTTCTCCTTCTTTTTCTTGCATCCTTCAGCAAATGAGCAAATGTTATACAGTGCCTCAGGTTCTATACACCTTTGACAAATCCCACCACCAAGCTGAACTTCTGCAGATAGTAGGAGACAGATCCTTAGTATACCCTAAAGGCCATACATGTTCAAAAGCATCTTCCTTTTTCATACGCTAAAAAATTACTGATTTATTTTTTTTGTTTGTGTGCCTTGTTAAGAGAGAATTATGTGTGATGTTTTTGTTNGAGGGAAATTAGCTGAAGGCAGGGAATAACGAGGGGCTTTGCCCCTGCTTCACGCACGTAAGCAGCCTGTCTGGAGCTCAGCGCATTGCTCGTGGAGTGCATTTGTGGATCAGGAGAAAATGAGAAGGGAAAAGGGTGCAAAGAGGGTGATCCAGGTCACACCCCAATGAAACATTCTGCGAACGGGGAGCGGGATGCAGGAGTCCTGTGCTGGTGCACGGCAGCTGCCAGAGCACGAGGGGTTGAGCACTGATGGAGGTGGGGTATCTTGTTGGCACGGAGAGCACCCACAGCAACAAGCCCTCTGCCCACACTTCCTGGGCTGGTGGTCACGTTCCTTCCGATGGTAACATCCCGAATGGGAAATGTCATGGCTGAAAGGAAGGAGGTGGGGATGTGAGTGAGATGCCTTTGAGCTATAGAGCCGGTGTTTGTCCTGCTGGCCCTCGGGTTCAGTGCTGGTGTGGCTGTGGGAGTGGGCTGTTTCCTGCTCCCAGCAAAGGCAGTTCTGAGCATTTGGTTTCCAGTGTAGACCCTTCTGTTTGCAGCTAATCCCCCATCTCCATGTATTTGGCTCAAGCTGTCTCGAGCTGAATTGTACCCCACCGGTGTCTGCCATTCTCTGGCACTGCATTCCAGTGGACTTGTTGACATCAGGCAGAGATCCAAAGGGTGCATGCATGGGCTTCTGGTGCATCCAGACATGGGAGCAGAGAGCCAGGTGAGCATCTGCAGGTGAGGGCAGGATGGAAAGGCTCTTCTGGCTGCTTTGCTGTGGCTCCTGGAGCTCAGCTAAGCCGAAGGTGATGCTCAGCAGCCAGAAGAGGTGCATTTGTTGTGCTGTTGCAAGAAGAGTCAGGAGCTGGGGCTGCCTGGGTTGGTGTGCAGCTCTGTTCCTCGGCATCAAGCTGGGGATTGGGTGGATGCACGGGCTGGGACGCGGCACAGGGTGATACACAGCGTCACGGGAGGCACACGTGGATGTGGCTCCATCGCTGTTTCATGGAATGGCTGGGCTGGAAGAAACCTTAAAGCCCATCCATTTCCAACTACTGCTATGGGCAGGGACACCTCCCATCATGTCAGGGTACCCAGAGCCCATCCAGCCCAGCCTTGAGCACCTCCAAGGATGGGGGCACCCACCGTACCGCACGGCAAGAGCCTCACCACCCTCCCCTTATTTTCACAAAAAGACCAGGCAGCAAGCATACCCCTCTGCCCCCAAACCCCACATCAAAAACAGAGACCCGCAGAGCTCAGGGAGGGGAGCCAACTTTCCGAGTCGACCACCGCCGACCCTCCGATGGGCTAACAGCCGCGGAAGAAGGAGGCCGAACCGGGGGGCCGGAGCGAGCGGAGCCCGGCCCCTCTCTTCCCCCGGGGGTGGGCGGCTGGGCTGCGCGGCGGCGGCGGCGGTGGCGGCGGCGGCGGCGGCGGGAGGGGACGCGGTGGCAAAGCCGCCGCCGGGCTCGCGGGGAGCGCATCGTTGCGGGCGGCACGAGCCGGTGCGCGTGTCCCTCTGTGGTGTTTTTCCCTTTATCTCCGTGTCCTTTTCCCGCCTCGCAGCGCTGCGCTCCGGGGAGAAGCTCCGCGTCGGAAGGAGCTGTTACTTTGGACGGGCAGCATGAGGCTCTCCCAAGAAAGGAGGAGACGCCGCTCTGAGCAGCCGGGGAAGGTTGTGGCTCGCATCTGTTGCTCCGGAGCCCGGCGGCAGGCGCGATCCCCTGGGCTGGGGGTGATGGAGAGTCTCTAACCGGTGGGCTTGCGTACGAGCGCCTGCGCCGGGGGCAGACATGGAGAAAATAAAGTAAAAATGAGGAAAAGTGGCTGAGAGGGAACGAAACAAAACGAATACTTCTCAGAGGGATTTAACTTACTAAAAGGGCGCTTCCCGGGGAAAATGTGACCCGCTGGAACTTCGGGAGGAAGATGCCGGCTGCCAACACGCGCACCTAAACCAAGTAAGTTCCTCATAACTTTGTTGTATTTTCCTTCTAAATCTTTGGTTCCCTTCTTGACCCTCTACAGCAAAAAGTCTCCGTGTCACTTCTGCGCCTACACGGGCACGGGGCGACGTTGCGCACCCCTTTGTTCCCAACCCAAGAATTAAGACATTTCTCCTTCCCGTGTCCGAAATGAACGTGGGATTTTTCCCGTCGCACCAGCAGTCCCCGAAGTGTGACACCTGCGGGACAGCGGCGTTGGGGGTGGGACCGCGCGGGGGCACAGCGCTCTGCACCCGCATCCACCGCACGGCCGCGGCGGGCTGTCCCGGACCCCGAGGGGACGCGCTGCAGTCCGCTGGGAAGGGTCGGGGTCCTGACGAAGAGATCCGGGAGGATGGGAAATGCGAGGCAGATGCGGGAGCTGCGCGGTGAAAGTGCGCTCAGAGCGGGTGGTGGGGTTCACCCGGTTGGCATCGGAAGGTGCTGACCTTAGGGCATACGGCAGAGGCTGAGGTCCTGCTGGGAAGAAGCAGTTGATGCTCAGGAGCTTTACATGCCGACAGCAAACTGCACTCTGCAAAAGGGAAGAACTGTGAAATTCGCTGTGGTTGGTAAAACCTGCAGTCTTGTTAATTGAATATATTTCCTTATTTCTACAAGGAAATGTCATTTCTGCACTTTTGTTTTACTGCACTCAATTGAGTGGTTTCCTGTTAGCATGGCAACCAAAATTACATTTATTGAAGCATGCCCCCAAAGTGAGATGGATCTTCCAATTCCGACACACCTTTTAGGTGGAAGTAAATAACACCACTTTCCAGGCTCTGCCTTTCTTTTATTTTCCAGAGAAAGGGCATTCCTCAAAAACAAAGAGTGAAAAGCAGGGAGTTGGACTTGATGATCCCCAGAGGTCCCTTCCAGTCTCTACAATTATGTGACTCTCTCTGTGCTCCTTGCTTTTGTTTAAGAAACGCTTCTCTGTACAAGAATTCATGCATGGATGGATTTTCTGTAGCATACAGCAAGCACAGAATGGGAAATAGTTCTTGTCCCACACACTAAATTAGATGCCGGCCTTAGAGTACCTTTGAGCACAATCTACTTGAAATGTTAAGTTTGATCATACTGCGGTGACATAGCATGTATCGCTCTTTGTGTTCCTTCTTCTGAAGCTGAGACTCTGATAGGTTAGCAAGGTTATCTGTGGAAATATGTACAATTTCTATAATTTTACTATATTGACATGAGCAAGAATTCTACATACAGAGAAGTCAGATGCATTGAACTGCTTTACAGCTGTCTCGGAATAGCTAATGACAGACTTAGGACCTTAGAGTACGCTAGCTCACAGGCAAGGCTCAGGAAGAGTCCTTTAACATCAAAACAGGTGAAAGTCTCATGACACTTGTTTTTCCTTTTGCCTTACCCTCTATACTGAAAAACCTCACTTTGCTTGCAAAAGGATGGGGCTCTTTACTATAGTTTTTGCTCTTTTTTTGTGTGTTGTTCAGACTTTGGAACACATGAGACTTTATTTGGAAACAGCAAAACATAAACATGTCTGTTTTTAAATTTAACTTCAGCCACTCATTCTGATACTATATATAGTAGTCATTGCACTTAAAATAGCTTCAGAAAGAAATTCCATTTCTCCTTATCTTTCCTATTTAGAGCCAAGTACTGCTAGTCAGTACTGAGTCAGCTGAGGTCATTCCAGATCAGGTACAATTCTGCCTCTTTTTCAGTATTCTCGCTGCAAATATCATGTCCTGAGCAAAGTGGCTCTGCTTTGGTGGAAGTGGGTTTGCATTTCTATAGCATGGACAGCCCATCAAGTTTATATCAGAGGACTCATGTAGAGAAATCTATTAAGGGATCAGCTCTCAGCACTGTCTATGTGTGTATATTGCCTTAGGTGACAAACAGAAAGGAGCACGACTGCTCCCCCCAACACCTGAGACCTGTCTCCGTGCCAGTACACTGTTTAATCTGCAAAGTTTTTTTTCAGGAGCGTGATTCATTGGAGTGAGGAGTTAAAATCAACAGGGAAAATCTCGTATAGCATCTCTGCGTGCTTTGCTACATTGGCGATTCTGGTAATCAGTGCTGAAAAGGACTGAATTCCTCCTGAAAATAGAGATTGAGTCAGCATGACTTGTCTTATGGAAAGACAATATAGAAGTGGGGAGAAATGATCATTGTAACCTAATCTTAAGAAAAAGCAGGCAAAAATTTAGGAAGGACTGCTCTATTGAGACATTCAATGGCTTCATGAGTGTCAGATCAGATTCAGATTTCAGGTGCACTGGGTTATAGTCTGATTACTTTACTAAGGATAATATTGTTATTTCCTGAAAGCAGGTTGGAGATAAAGCTTTGTTGATAAATCAGTTTTACATCACTGTGTTTTGTGTCACGAAACAAGACTCCAGGAACTATCTGCTGTAGAAGGCCTGCTTCCACTTCGGAAGGTGAAAGGCAGAGCCTGGCCCTTACTCTAAGCGTTACACTAACACCAGCAATAGGGATGCCAGGATCCTCAGGTCCATTGAGATCTGTTGCTTGAAAATTATTTCAACTGGTTAAGTACATATTAATCACTATGGTTTATACAGTGAAAACAGAGAAAGCCAACTGGATCCTTTTTTTTTTTTTTTTTCTTTTGTAACAGATTTTTATGCAAATGCCACTCCTAGGTGCATTAGCTCTCTGTCAAACAGAATCTGAAAAACAGTTGGAATAAGAGATAATTGCTTTGCACAATGAAGTTGACAAAGGAATTAATGGATTTTAATGTGCTGCACAGGAAAAAGAAAGTAACACCCATGTTAAAATAAACCATTCTCATTTTTTTCTCAGGGCTGTTTTTTCTTTTCATTTTTTTTTCTTTCTTTCTTTTTTCTTTCTTTCTTTCTTCTTCTTCTGTTCTACCCTATCAAACTTATGTATCAGTTTGAATTCATAAAATAACTCTTCCACTTCTCTCAACCATTTATTTCTAATTTAGGCAGTGACGGGTGTGAGACAAGAACTGAAAAGAATTTTGGATTACAATTATCATTTTTTGCAGCTAAACTATTCTTCTGCAACCATGGGCTGAGGGAGGACAAGAGAACTCCTTCAGTTTGGGTGAATTTAAAATATGATAGGGATTTTGAACCAGTCAGATTTAACCATTGAAGTCTAGGACAACTTCTGCAATAGCTTGCTCATTGAGCCTGTGCTGGATACACCACCTGAAGAGCTTCTCTCACACATGTGCGTGTCAGGGGAACCATTTGAGTATGATGGTAATAATATTATCTGGTATATTATGTAATGAATAGAGAGAGGAGCAGTAAATTGAGAAAGAGATTTGCCCCTGGGATTTTCTGAAATATACATTATGGGTTATTCCAGGGGTACTTTTCCACATACTATGAAAAGCTTCTGAGAAGCAGCAGCCCTCCCCAGGAAGGCAGAGGCCCCAGTCCTACCTCGTGTGCATGGGTTGTCAATGAAGTAGCTAAGCCCTGTAATCTCAACACATGCTTGTTTTCCATGAGTATTTTCCTGATACACGAGTTATTTTCATTTTCTATTTTTTTTTTTTTAAGCAATTCCTTCTAACACCAGTGTTAAGAACCAGAAATACATTCTTCTTGCTGTCTGTGCTCATGCCTAAAATGAGAATGGAGAAGCAGATGCCGTGGGCTCTTGCTCCTCCTGTCCTTTTGCCAGCTGGCCATGTGAGGTAGAGTTCAGTTGGCCATGCAGAAGTATATCCTGTCCTTTTAGTTGACTTAAGGTACATTCTGTACCTTAAGTACAAAAAAACTGCCTCTCAGTCCAGGACACTAGTCTCCTATAGGTCATGTATCATACAGGAACTGTATGGACTGACATGGAATACCTCTGCACTGGCTGTTGAACGGAGCCTGTAGTCTCTCTTTTCTTCTCCTGGAGAAAGAGAAGCAGAAGCCAAGAGTGACCAATCTCCCTATTTCATCTTCTCCTTTGGAACAAAACAATCATCCTCCACAAGTACTGTCTCGCTTTGGTCGCTATGTAGCAGGACCTGAGGCAAGGAGTCTGCCTTCTTAAGATGTACTTGTTGAATTCCAGCTGAGCTGTGGTAGTAGGGCATGAAGATTCCAATAATCAAACTAAAACACAGGTTAAAAATACTTGCACACCAGGGGTGATTACTAACCCAGGCCATAAAGCATGAGAGATCATCAACACAATTCTGAATCTAATCCATAATGTATAGTAGTGGGAAGCTTGCCTGAGAGCCTGGGCTCTTCTTACAAGAGGCGGGCATTCTGCCAGTAAGGACCTTCCTATGGTAGATTCTGCATTGCATTGACTGGGAATTCAATTTGCTTACTTTAACCATCATTTAATCAAGATACCTACTTAAATCACAGGAAGTTAGCAGTCCTAGGAAAATCAATGCAGCCCTCAGTTCATTAGATTAATGGACAGGCTTTTGCCTTTGTTCCTTCTGTGTAGCCATAAATCTGGAGAAGAATACTAGAGGATACTTTATTGAAGATTAAATCTGTAGTATTCCGTAGCATACAGATTGTCTTCAGCAGACTAGCAGTGCGGTGTCAGAACTAAATGTACTAGACGAAGAAGAAAGAGCAGCACCAAATTTATTCCCAAGGAAACTTTCATTGTTTTCTGAATTTAAACATTACTCTTACATAAAATAATAAAATGCCTTAATTTTAGTTTTTCCATTTTAAAAAGCAGAACAGATCATTTACTTTCTGCATGTAGGAACAGACGATAGGGATGTGGCAGAAGATACAAGGTCATATTGTGCCTGATTTAAGTTTTCCCCTGATAAATTTGCATGTAATGATCCATGTCAAAAACATCTTTACTGACAAATCCTGAATAGTTCTAAAAAGAGATTTTTGCACAAAAGGTCAGATTCTTTTCACCTAGACACCACAGATTTGATTGCAGCTGTAAACCAAGCACCTATGCTTAGCATGTACTGTCTGGAGACGTAGAGAAACTTCCAGTGGACAAGCTAAACTATGTAATTCATACACCTGTAGAGTAGGAGGAATTGCTCTCTGCAGGTATTTATTGTTGCTGATGTTGGATTTCACACATCTAAATGTAGATGATATTAATTTTATCCCAGTAGTATCAAAAGAAAGTAAAATGCATGTCCAGAGTGGACAGAAAACAGGTGTCTTTTTTCTTCTGAAATATAGCATGGTGCTACTGACCTTCAAGGTGCAGACACAGAGATCATAACAATAACTAGATGACTACGCCACACTAAATTATTTTAAATATTATGTTGTCTGTTTCCAGAATTTTAAAGAATTTCTTGGGTTGGGTAACTGAAAAAAATCGTGTGGCTGTGCCAAGGAAAACAGGAGTGTCAATTGGACCTTTTTAAAAGGAGAACACACAGTTCTGGGTGCTCACAGCCTACCTCCTGGGAGTGCAAGATGTCTATCTCCTGGAGAACACATCCTGCTTCTGTGGAGCAAAGCAAAGCAAGGACAGATTCTTCTCAAACACTCTCAACATTGCTGTTTCTACAGTGCATCTTGGTGTACTGAATACATAATTACAACGAAAATTGTCTGTCAGGAATGACATCATTGTTTTAATATCTGTTCGTGTGGAAATGCTTGTTATTAGCAAAACACTTCAAAATAAATCCTCCTGCTATGTTTCAGCACTGCCTGCTGCATACACCCTGCTTATCTTCCACTGGAAAACAACTGAAATATCCCATTTGTGTTTTGCATATACTGACAGCATCTGATTTTAGACTGGGAGAGATGTTTGCCTTCCCTTTTTGATGGTAATCACTTAAAGTGATTAGACCTGCAGTAAATCTCTTGAACTTGTTTGTGCTGGTATGGTGAGTTTATTTTTCAAATTTATCTTGTTTTATAGTGCATATGTACCTGCAAAACCCACTGCTACCACCTTCAAAAGCATACACTTTCCCTGTGGATCTACTACCTAGTAGATCGCTGGAGGTGTTCAAGAGATGTATAGATGTGGCACTGAGAGATGTGGTTAGTGGGTGTGGTGGTGATGGGCTGGTGGTTGTACTGGATGATCTTAGTAGTCTTTTCTAACCTTAACGATTCTACAGTTCTATGCAAACCAAGCTGCCTGCAGAATAGTTCTCTACTTTGCCTTATGAATCTTTGCTATAGAATTGCCTTTCAAGAGCCATTAACTGCTTCTCTTTGGATTTATTTAGACACTAACACTAAGCACGCTAGACTTTATAGCTTGTAGAAGGAACCTAGTAACTTTTTAAGGTGATTCATGTGACCTGTCTTGAAGGAGATTAATTGTTCCGTGCAGGAGGTGCATTTCTTCCCGTTAGTAATAAAGGAGGATTAGGATGACAGACCAACCTTGTACGTCTTTTCTGGATTCTTAGGATTGCAGATACTAATCTCATCTTTATTCTTAAAATATTCTTGTTCAGAGTACTTCCTAGTTACACATGATGATTAATAAGGCTTCATAATGATAATACAAAGAATACAAAGTACTAATTTTTTAAAACCATCCAGGAAGCTAACCTAGGGCAGTGAGGTCACTTGTTGAAAACTGATGGCATATGTAAGTATAAGTACTTAGCCCTGCACTTAAACTACAAAATAAAAATGGACACGACTCTTTTCAAAGTAGTCACATGAAAAAAAAGGACAGTGAAGACTACTGAGAGACATTAACACATTCAAATAGGGCAGCTCATGTTCATATATTCCATGATATTCCCATTGTCAGTAACATAATAGACATCTTTTAGGGCTTGATTTCCTTCTGGAAACATAGGGGTTTGGTAAAACAATTATACTGGGGCAAAACAATACTTTAGTTATTTTCCTCCAGTGTTTTCTTGACTAATTGACTTATGGTTATTTTAACACTTTCCTTTAACCTTTTTCTTAAAGCTTGCAATAAAAATTACCTAGAACAATCAACAGCTCAAAATGGCTAAGCTTTGTGGTCAGCACATAATAGACTTCATTTTGAAAAAATAAATGCCGCCTGTGTTTTGCAATTAAAGCCTTGGTTCAAGGAAGTATTTAAACATAAAGAAGTCTGTCTACTGTGTGTTCCGCTGTCAGCAATGCTTCATAGGGTGCTTCTTGTTAAACATTCGCTTCATGCCTTTCCTCAATATGTGATATTTGCCTGAATCTGGGCTTAAGGGATATAATTTCTAAGTTCTGGTGAATATTTTTTATCTGATGACATAGAAGATATAATACTACAGTAATTCATTACGCTGAAACCAGAATCTGTTAGGGCATTTAACATGTAATATAATTATATTGGAGATGTTGATAATCTGCATGTTGGCATTTTACTTTGAAGCGTTACTTTGGTTAACAGAGACACAACTCACTATTTGATTTTTTCCCCATGATTTTATCACAAATGTCTAAGAAAACTCCGATTACTTTCTGCTTTTATTGTACAAGTAGCTATGATTTAACAAGCCCATTTTATAGCCAAAGATGTAAATT
Organism: Pavo muticus; assembly: GCA_016647715.1. Classification (NCBI taxonomy): domain Eukaryota; kingdom Metazoa; phylum Chordata; class Aves; order Galliformes; family Phasianidae; genus Pavo; species Pavo muticus. The sequence continues at coordinate 2,642,187 of JACDJE010000075.1, read as the reverse complement.
ACGATAATGGTCAAAGTCCTTTGAAATTCTGACAACCCAGTGTGAAATTTTGCAAAATACAAAATGAAACAGTTGTGCCTTCTCATTAATCATAGATGCATTGTCTCAGACACAAGATGTTGTTTCAAAAATTTGCCCCCTTGATTCCAAGAGAATTATAATGCTCTGGCAGCTTCTTGTTTCTTCTCAATAATTTAGAGGTTTATAAAAAATAAATTGGGTCTCATTCTCCATTCCAATGCAGCTAATGCAATTACAACTTGTCGAGAACCTAGTCCAAAATCTTGTTGATGTTGGACTCTTTAGAAAAATATGTAGGCCTAAAACACTCATCTGTTTGCCATCATTGTTACCATTCATGGCTGCAGCTCCCACAACTTGAGGAGAGTGCTCAGCCATTCTCTCAAATCATTCTTTATCTAAATATTTATTTTCCTTTGCAGTTCACATTGAATCTCTTCATGGAGGGAAGCAGTAATTGTTTTCTTCAAGCATACTGATGTGGTTAACAAGGACTAAAATCTCACCATATCTGATAAAAAGAATGCTTGCAACTTTCTGTTGCTGGAAAATTAATTTTAAGAAGGCAAACTAAACAAACCACACCTGCAATTTTTAAACCAACCTTCTTTTTTAATAATTTATAGAACCTCCAGGAACCATTCTAAACAGTTTTTGATAGCATTATTAGAAAACTAATTGCCAGTTCAAGATTATGGCACACCAAAGCAGCAAATTAGTCTTGGAAGTCTTTCCTCTAAGAAAAACCCTACTGTACTCTTAAATATTCAGTACATTCAAGCTGTTGTTCATACTTTCAGTAAATGATATATTTCATTGAACATATGGAAACACAGTTTTATTTTAATGTTTTATCTATTTATGTCAACTGGCTGTTGCATTCTGTAGGAATCATCAAGATATTTGTTCAGTTTCTCCAACTTCGCTTAATGTCTTCTGACATCTCAACAACTGTCCTGAGTAATAGCTCAGAACACTGTGGTAGAGTTAATTTCTAACACGGGAATTCCACTAGCATGTTTTATAGGAAATGCAAGCCGATATGTTTGTAGTTTGAATATTTTGAAGAAAATAATTTACAGATCAAATTGTTTTCTGTGCTCAAATATGCTTATAGATATTTATATTTTTGTGTATGTACATTATACAAACATATCTACATATACACAAATAACAGAAGAACACATATGTAATTCTACGTGTACATACATATTTGTGGGCACTATGTACATTCCTTTTACTGGTACACATTAAAAGTTAATTTTTCCTCCCGTGAGAGAAAGAGAAGATCTATCCTGAGGTCAGGAATACAGCCCATTAAAGCATCTCTCTATTTTTCATGTGCATACACAGAGAGTTGACTATATCTCGTTGGCCAGGAATATTTAACTCTCACTTCACTTATATGATTTAAATGATATGTAAGTCCAATTCTTGGCCAACTATAGCTTATTTGCCGCTGCAAGCAAATAAGGGCTGTAAATTTAACTATTTTGGCAACCTACCAGGGTATGAAAAATTAATAGCAGTCCAGAGGCACTTCCTTTCCTTACAAGTTTAGCAAATCCCAGGAGACGGTCTTCTTTAACAGCCAGCAATGTCTGGGCATGGAGCTGACAGCCCTGACACTGTGCTAACAGTTGCAGCTCCTACTAGGGAATGTTTTTCCTAAATCTGGTAGCAAACATAGCTTAAATAGGATAGAGCCAGTATTTTTCATGTTGTTTATTATCCAGGAGGATTTTTTTTCTGGTCTTTTATGTAGTAATAATAACTTATCCATTTAAAAACACAGCAATCTATTAAACACATCCACATAAGCCTAAGAACAATGTTTTTTAACCATTTGATCCTTAAATAAACTGCACAGGGAAGCTCTCAGGGAAAGCTTTTGAAAGGAGGCAGGAGACCCTCATGCTATGCAGCTTCAAAACTTCTTCAGAGAGCTGCTTCCAAGTTTGGAGACCACAGTGTGCGTAATAATAAAGGAAAAGGTAGTTGACCTTTCAGTATCCTGCTGCTGTTTCACAAGGGCATTGCCATGGCAGATGCCTGAGAGCTGACTATTTTCTGATCTCCTGCCCTTAAATGTTAGAACTGTAATGAGAATAGAGGATGAGGATACATTTTCAATGAAAAAGGGAATTTTAGAGTAACTGGTGTGTATCATCTAAGTGTTAGTGCTGATACCAAACAAAATAGACAAAATACAAGGATTCATCTTGTATTGTCATTTTAGAAACAGAGTTGATAGCCAAAAGCTGTACGCTAAACAGAACTGCTAGTTCAAGTGAAGTTAGCATCAGCTGTTCTGAATAATATAGATGAAACACAGACTCACTTTGCTCAGGATCACAGAGAAGGCCCTTTTTTTCACTGATTGTATAGTACATTTGCAGAGATATATTTTCAGAGTGTGTCTTCTCTGCTTGAATATTCTACCAGCAACAATATGTGATTATTGTTGTTAATCATGTATTCAATTTTTAGTCATTATATTTATTTTACTGTGCCCTATTGAAGAAAAACCATGAGCTCTGTCCTAGTGCTGGAACACAGATAGATACTGAGGGCATTGGGATTCATCTTTGAGCTGTTTAAATAAACCTTGAGTGCCAGAGACTGAATAGACTTCTTCAAGGGAAAGTAATCTTCAAATATACCAGAGACTGAAACAAACTCTGAAAACCCCTTAGCGAATAAAAGATCTTAAGTAATCTTAGTTTTGTATCTCTAGAGTGCTGACAATGAATCTGTTCCTTATCAGGCGGTTAACACTACAAAAAAGAATGACAGTTAACTCTTAACTCTTCTATCTTTATTCTATCTTCTATCTTAATCCTTAGCTCTTCTATTTTTCTGTGTTGACTTACTGGGTTTCAGCATTTGTCAGAAACACAACTGAAGTAAAACAAATAAATGAAAGCATCCCTGAGTGTCCTACACTGCTAAAAACAAGGAGAAGATATCACATTTTATTTATTTAAAAAAGAAAGAAAATTGGAAACCAGTTGCTACAGGATTACAGGTGTAAAATTAGAGATGAGAATGGAAAGGAATAGTAATTAAGACCAATTTAAAAGAAGTGTTAACAGCTGTTCAATTCCGACAGATTAAGAGACTGTTTAAATAAAACGCACAGAAAAAGAGGAAGCACACCAGGGAACAGATAAATACTGAAGTGATTTGGGAGAGGTTTTAAGAGTAGGAAAAGTCATGGTTTGCTGAAGTAGAAGATTAAAAGATTGAATGGTAACAGTAAGGCCAGATCACAGTGAGCTGAAAAGCACTCTGTCATTTGTTGGTGTAGGTGATACTGATATAATAATATTAAGGAATAGTAAGCTTTTAGGATATGCAGTAACCAGAACTATTCAACTGTGTTTGCAGTGTAGCAGTACTGTTGTTGTACTTAGTCGTATGTATGTCTTAATAGCTTTCTGACCTATAGCATCTGGCACATTTAAACAGAAATCCTAGATTCATTAATTAATTTATCATTTCCATAACCTCAGCCTTACAAAGACTTATTCCATAAGCTGTGAGTAATCACCTACCTGGCTAAGTCAAAGTTTGCTTTGCCACTGACTTCATCTGTGATGTTATTTAAACAACTAGGTTGTCTCACAGCCTGTCGAAGTTTAGCAGCAGTAATGATCAAAAAATATTATGAATTGTAGGTTTGGTTGGCTTAGCAATGTGTTGGCATTTGAGGATGGAACACTTTACTGTATATCATCTTGGAGATTTCACGTTAAAGTAATCAAGGGATACATCAGAATGTACTTAAAAATGTGTGGGAAAGAAAACAAAATATTATCGTATCACTAGTGCCCTAAGTAACATTTATAGGAGTGACACAATAAGTCAGCAATGTAGTATCATGGTGTGGCACTTTCACACTGATGGGCAGCTAAGCTCCACACTCTGCTCTTTCACTCCTCCTCTTCAGAAGACCAGGAGAAGAAAATTTCTCTCTCCCAGATGCTGTTGCACAGCAGTTTTTCCCTTTCTTACATCTCCTCTCCTAGAGGCACGTCTGGTATTGCTCATGGCTCAGCTCTAGCAGTGGTGGGCCCACTGGAGCTGGCTCTGATCTGACATGGGACAGTGCTGGGCTCTGCTCACAAAGGACCCCCTGCAGCCCCCCACTACCCAAACTTTGCCATATAAGCCCAATACATGTGCATGTAATTGCTGAACTGTATCAGTCCAGGCTGCTTTTAAGAACAAAATGAATGGCTTATTTGGATGATAGAAAAATTTTAATTATATTTAATTCTCAAAATATTCTCTAGCTGTTGAATAAGAAGCAACAGATACCAAGACCTATACCAAAAGTTGTAGGAGATCTCTAAAACTGAATATACTCTACTTGAACAAATAGATGAAGCTGAGCAAAGGAAACTTTTTTTTTTTTTCACATAAAGCTAATTCAGAGTGAAAGACTCCTATTTCAACTGTCAGCCATTCTTGATAATTTGTGTCTTTTAAAGTGTTGGAAAAACACTGTTGTTACCTTCTCTTGAAGGCAGTGTTGATTTGCCAGGCATAAAGTACGTAAATCTCATTACTTGTGACAAGTAACACCTTGAACTCAAAAGCTGTGGTGAAGTAAAGCTTGAAAGATAATAACTGATTTCCTTCAATGAAGGAGATAACTTGTGTTGAAGTTAATGGAAGTTTTTCAACTAATTTTAGTGCAGTTATAGCCTTCCCTCCTCCATCTAAGCCCTTTTAAGCTTGGTAGCTTGTGTTTGACAGTGCAAAAAGTAATTCTAGGCAGAAGTATCATAAGAGAGGAAGTGTGTGTATTCCATCATTTGTTGTAGTACTCTCCCAGACTCCAAGCACAGTTCAGGGCCTTGCTTTGACAGATATGGTTTCTATGTGTTTTGTAATCATTTCCTGAACTCATCCAGTCTTCTGGGTAATACACGTACACTTTTAGCATTTCAGAATCCTTCAGTGATGAATTCTTCAAGTTACTGTGTGAAGATTCATAAGTTCTTGTTTTCCATAAAGCTGGCATCTCTTGCATTAATTTGACTGCTCTTGGATCTCGTACCTGAGAAAACAGTGAACAGTTGATCCATATCTGTCCTCTTCTTGCCACCCATAACTAAATGAACCTATAGTATACTGCTCCAAAAGTAATGCCTCCTATTTTATTATGTTGGCCCACAACATCAGAGGCAAACACTGGGGGTATGGCAGTAGATGTTCCTGCCAATATTCCATTATTATTATTTATTTATTTATTTATTTATTGCCATATGACAGATGGCAACAGAGAGGCAGTCTGACAAAATGGTGTCTGACATGGAAGTGCATATCAAGCAAAGGGGTGGAATGGAATTGGCCATTGCTGACAAATGGCACCTGCTGACATTCATCAACACTTGCTGAACATTTATGGAGACCAAAGAATGGATGTGAGCACAGTGAGGCAGTGGGTGGTGCATTTTGGCTGTGAGTGGTGCATTTCAGCAGTGGTGACAACAGTGATGAATGGTTACAGGCACAGCATGCAGCCTCTTATACATCTCTGGCAAAAATACATAGTTAATGGTGGTGACTATGCTGAAAAAGAGAGTTTTGTAGCTGAGAATTTGCTCTATCAAACAGTGTTATTGTGCTGTTTATCAGTTGTAGTTTCCATAGAAATAAATAGGAGGCATTACTTTTGGAGGGACATACCTATTTTCCATATGTTCAGTCTTTACATACTGAAGATTTCTCACTTATTCTTTCCACTTTTGGAAGTTCTTCTGTAAGTTTAATTTTTCTGTTGTTCTTCTCTGAATGTTTTCCAGTACCACTGTCTTATTTATGAAATGTGGACACTAAAAATGCGTGCTCAATCATTTGTGTCACTACAGACATGCATACATTTTCCAGTAGCATGAGAGAAAGAAGCAAATTCTGTTTGACAGAAAATGGGTATATTAATTAGAGAAAATTCATCTTATTTTTTGGGAACCATGACTTGGTTCCCAAATTCTTTGCCTTGCCCCTTTTTATAAAACGAGAGTAACAGAATTTTTTTTTTTTTTCCTGGAGCCAACTTGGCAGAGGTAACTGAGACACATGGGAATGCAACTGGACAGGACTCATTTAAGCTTAGACAAGAAAGGAAGATTTATAAAATATCTGCTATTTTGCTTATGGAAGTTTATTTCAATGCTGGGAGCATAAACCTTTATTTTTCTATTTGAAATAAAGATCAAACAGATTTGTGAAACCTTAATCATTATCTTCCGGAAATGCTTGTTAATACTTGTAATCAGTCCTTTTAATTCCCATACATTTGTTAAAATTTTGCTTATTACTCACTGTAGCATATGGAACTCATGCAAACTGTATAATAATTTTCATTATTCACTTGAGATTTCACTGTTTTTGTGCTCTAATGGTTATCCACTCAGCTGAACTTTCAATTTTGAGTTTGTTAAGCACACATCTCAGTCAGACCTGTGAAAGTGTAGAATTTAAGAGAACAGGAATTTACTGAGTCACTTAATACTGAAAATAAGAGCAGGGAGACTACCCACTGAGCTATTCAGAAACCAAAGCTCTTATCTGTCTTTTGCAGTCTAATTACATGTATCACAAAGTTACAATCCTTCTTTTTCTTCAGGGTTGAAGTATAATTTCAGTACTTGTGCTTCTTTTCAAGAGATCCAAGCAAAATAAATCAGAGATCCTTTAACAAAAACTTAACGGAACAGATATTCCTCCTTTGTCTTTCCAGTTTGTCCATTGAGGAGAAAGGAGTCATCATTCAATCTCATTTATCTCATGTCTCCCCGAAAAACTTAGAATTGATATTATAGTACTGTCAAGATGCACTTATAGTCATTCTCCCACTCAGTTGGAATTGACAGAAACATAACCCAGCCATGAACTTGAGCAGTTTTGGTTTTCATCAGGGCACCTGTCAAAGAATGTTGTCAATTCCATAACACTGCAAGGTGTTGCCTATGTATGTTATTATATGGTTACGCAGGGAAAATTGAGTAGGCCGGAGTCCCACAAAAAGCCCATGCCTGAACCATTTTCAAATTGTGAGAAATACCACTAACCTTGGAAATATTTCGCTGTCGACCTCCACCATCCTGTCTTGTAATCCACTTTTAATTATTAGCAATACAATACACACATATATGGCTTACCATTAATATGATAATCCTGTAGCTCAGAAATTATGTGAAGTCATTGTTTTATAAGCTAAAAAATAGAATATTGTGTTGCAGGATTCTTTTCTCAGTGGCTCATGACAAAGCTTATTCTGCTTTTGATGTTTTGATCTGGGGTTCAACCATTCACTTGATTCCAGTGGTGTCCAGCATCTTGATCTTATTGACACAGATCATTCTGATTGACAACATTTCTCCATGCAAAACCTTGAAACATTAAACATTTGCATTACTCTATCAGAAAGAAAAAGGCTCAGCCTTCAATAATTCAGTCCAACTTTTGCTAAAAATTTTCGCAGGGTTACAGAACGCCACAGATAAGCTTCAGTCATATTAGACTCAAGAAAAAATATGTTAAAAATGGAATGGTGACACATATAGCATTGTTGCTATATATATGTATATATAGTTGTTCATTGTGCTGATTTTCCAAAAGGCACACATGAACACACAAGCACTCACATAAGATGAACATTGCTGGACACTCATACGAACACCTACAGAACATACTATCTCTACTAGGGTTTATAAACCCCACATCCACATAGGAACATGATCACTACAACTAATTTTACAACTACAACTAAATTTATTCATTGATGTAAAGTGAAAATATGCATATTTCCATTTTAAGGTCGATTGAAATGAAAAGTACTTATGCATACATTTTAGAGGTAATTATTAACAGAAATTATCTTGCATATGAGAATTAAGATAAATTGAGATAGCCTGATACTCAGAAATGGATTGTAGAGAAGCAGGAGAAGACAGAAGTCTTTTAAGCTAGCTCAGATAGACCTCTGTGCTCCATCAGCATTGCTAGAAGCAGAGCTAATGAAGAAACAAAGCCCAAAGGCAGACATTGGAAATACATTCCCAGGCAAGGCATCTGGATGTTGCACTTGCCAAATGTGTTCTGTTTATACTTATCATAAATGTTAACTGTGTGACTAGAAGAGAAAAAGGAGGTAAAAGGCAGGACAAAACAGGAGTCATAGCAATAGCAGAACATGGTAGTAAGTCATCCTTCCTGAAATGGAAGCAGATGGACTGCTTGTGTTACAGGAGATGAGGCTGTACTTCATTCTAATCATCAGGCGTTTACAAGGCGTAGGTAGCTAATAACTCCCTCCTTGGGGGGAAAAAAAAAAAGATCATACTTTTGAAAGGGACATAAAATTGTAGATGACTATAGTTGAACAGCACATTTCACTTAGCTGACTATAAAAAGAAAAGAATACCTAAAGGAAATGTCATGCTTTGGTTTCATCGTAGTACATTTAATGTGCAGTAGAAAAGAAGTAAGAGACAACATATATCAAAAATTATTGTCAGCAATCCCTTCCAAACCAGAGACTGCACTAGACTTAAAGCAGTGAACAGTATAATAAACAGTGTAATATGTAGGTGGGAGTATTTCTGCAGGAAAGAAAACACCATAGAATGTGGTGAGAAAAAATTTTTAAAATACAGACTTCATATGAAGATAATCACATCTATATTGTTCACACTACTGATAGCAGGTATCTGTACACACCTGCAACACTAACAAAAATTCCTATATAACTTCTTAAAGAAAGTACTGGCCCTTGGATTTGATGATATCCAAATGATTTTAGAGAAGAGATTAACTTGTGTAAAGCTTTCTCTTATTAACAATTGTTAAAGAAAAACTCAGTTTTCCTGCATTGAGAGTTTCACCTTTCAATAACTTCATCTATCTCTGAACATTTTAACTTAATCTTCAGAAGTTTCTTTGAGTATTTAATAAGACAAAAGAAACAGCTGTTCTATAATTTTGAAAAGCTCTGTGCGCTGGGCACAGCAAAGGTGAAATGACAACATGGCTTTTTAAAACTTCTGGTTCATTACCTGAAAGTATTGTGGCTTGTACAAATACCATGCATATTTATACATGCCTACAGTATCTCAGCAGTTAACAACAAAAATCTTATAAAGTGAGTGTCTCTCCCATTTCTTCTTGTGATACAAAAGAAAGAATAACAATCTATATATGTGTAATTTCCCATTTATTAGCCATCACGTAGACATAGACATAGACATAGACAAAGGTGTAGACAAAGGTGTAGATGAAGATGCAGGTGTACACATAGATGTAGGTGTAGACATGGGATGGATATTTTTGTTCTGGTCTAGTATCAGTCAAGATTGCTAGTGCTATTTTTGATTGCCCTTAAGAAGAGGAAATTATTCTAATATGGTGAGGAGTGTATGTATGTATTCTAAATATATATGTATATTTAGAAGGAATTTTCCTCACTAATATTTGTTCAAATCACACAATTCAGGTCAGTTTCCACAAAAATTTTGCATGAAAGGGTTTTTAATTTGTTCTTTGTAGACATTCCTGACTATACGAGCTAAGCTTACTTAATCAAGGAACAGGGAGAATGCCAGGTGACCACAAGAAGTAAATTTACAAATAGCATACCTGCTACTCTCTCAGGATTGCTAAAGACAGAAGTTTATCTAAACCATTCTTAAAATACTCTGTTATGATGATTCCACTCCCTTTCCTTCAGTAAACTTAGAATTAAAGAGTTTTCTGTTTCTGTCTAGCTAAGTGAAAACGAATAACTCTAAAACAGAGTAAAAATGAAGAAAATGTAAGAAATTATGAAATTATGTTTAAAAATTATATATTTAAAATAATTGCTACCTTAGTAAAAATCTTTTGAAAGAGGGCTTAGAGAGCAAAGGGAGACTGTTAGAAACTTTCTACTGTGCTGTAATGAAAGTAATGTTTCTCCCATTGTGCAAGCATTCTCTATTTGAGCCTAAAAGGAATTTTAGTAGATATTATTTTAAAGCTCTTTAATATTTCTTGGAAATTTGGTTAAGGCAGTACTGAGACTGTCCAATAAGCCTATGTGCAGTTTGAATGCATATATGAATAAATTCAATGGCTTCATTCCAAATTCATTCTAACTTATCAGTGTTGACTTCATGTTGAGTTTTGAGTCACGTCGATTTGCAATTTGTTCATTAAGTTAAATAAGAGCAGTACTGGACATTCTTCCTCTGACAAGAGTAAGATTAATAGTTCTTCTGCATGCAGCACTTGTCCCTGGTAAATCAGTTTCATAATCCTAATTCTGTGAGTCACTGAGCAATGTGACTCACCCAATCTCACCCAGCAGTATCTTGAATTCCAGAAAAGTGCTTTGCTCACCAGGTAACTGTACAGCTATTCTGATGTCTTTTGTTCCTCTTCCTAAGAGCCTCTCTTAAGTACATGATATATACACGATCAAACTTTTCACTGATTGCAAGAACTGTGGCTATATTTGACTATATGTATAGTTCTGTAATGTGGAGCTACATGTGTGCATTCTCTTATTTAGAGCTCCAAAATCTATGGCTTCTTGTCCCTTTGAATGGAAATGAAAGTGGTGTGCACCATTCTTCTGGAAATAAAATGTGTTTGTAATTCCTGAACAGGAGCTCAGAGTGAAATTTTCTTACATCGTAAACTTTTAATACAGAAGGATGAATGTTTTAGGGAGGAGGAAAAAATCAGTGTTATAATGTGATCTATAAGTGAAAAATTCAATAAAAAATTTTGTTAGAGATGTAAAAGTTAGATGATTTTACTTTTAATCCTTTACATTCAAATGCAATTGGCTTTTCATTTATATTAAACATTTATTTCGTACAGTGATCTTAGCATGTGGAGGAAGAAATTCTCCTCTGAATATCTTGTATCACCTGGCATTTACACTTTGAAAATGTGGCACAATTTTCTTAAAATCCAATATGTGGCTTTGTTCTAGAATGTATTACTCAGTCTGACCCAGATCTTTGTGTAGTTACGTAGTTTCCTTTTTNTTGTTGTTGTTGTTGTTGTTGTTGTTAGGATACTGTGTTCAGGGAGTGATGTAAAACAGCATGTAGGTAAAAAAAAATGACCTGAAATAATGGTATTCTTAGAGCTTTGCTTTGATTAAAGTGGGGAAGGCTGGGTGATGGACCAAAATGCTAGATCCACCAACCCACCACGGGGCTTTCTCAGTGGGGTGGTTCCCAAGTGCATGCTTACAGGCTACATACAGGTACAGTGAAGATTCATAGCATTCTATTCCATTTAAAATGCCAAAGGAGTGGAATTGTATTCCAAGCTGAGATTTTTAATATTCAATTTTAAATTCTTTTTAGAACTGTCAAGTCTGAACTCCTTCCCGGAATTCCTTCAGATCTATCTGGACTATGTTTAGTTTACTGATAGCAGTTAAGTTGTTGCCTTGTGCAAGATGATGATGTGTGCAGAAAATTTAATCTGCACAATGGCTGGTCCATTCTTGTAAATAACACGTAATGCGGTTGAGCTGGCTAATTTAAAATTGGAGAAGCAGGTCTGCTCAGGTAACTGCTATTTTCTTTTGGTGTTACTGCTGCTACTGCTAAATTGTTTTCCTCCATACTACATGCCCAAAGGTGTCTGGAGATCTTAAATTCAACGAAATGCAGCAAAATAACCTCATCAATATCTTGTAAGCTTTGAGTGTGAAATTAGCTGAAAGGGCTGCAACTGCCTGGGGAGATGCAGTTATTGGGATTCAGGCTGGGTTGGGGAGGAAGCAGAGAGGAGGAAATGATATTTTTCATGATGCAACAAGAAACATAGGCCTGTAGGTTGTCCTCAGTGGAAGGCTCCAGAACTCTGACAGCTCTCCTTGCCCTCCTCACTTCCATGTAGCACATCCACAAATGAGTCTTAATTAAAATGGCAGCAATCAGTATCGGTCATATGAAAGACAATCTTAGTGTTCCTAAGACATTACAGAGAGGACTTCATCTCCTATCAGGCTATTGGCTTCATTTGAGTTAAAACAAAGTCAGCCCCGGACGTCATCTGTATAACACAGATAATTTCTCATTCAGGGAAGAGTTTCAACTTAACGTTTTTTTACTACTGGATATCACAATACAACAATGAGCTGGTAGGAAGATGGTCAACACAGTATCCCTCTGAGGGAAGGGATGTCCTGTTAGTGCTGCTCTAGCAGAGAAACAGTAGAAAGTACTTTAAGACAGAGCTGAAAACAAGCAGTTTTTGCATTTGTATTTCTGGACTTATCATAGAGTCCATGCAACCCATGTACAGAACTGTTCTGTACATTTAGAACAGAAAAGTATCATAATTTCTTTATCATTTATCATGTTTTCCCAAGTAATTACAGCATAAGTAGTAGAAACTCTCTCACTGCACATCTTACTGTTACTATACTTTGAAGTCATCAGTGTCATGTTGTTTCAGTATGCTATATTTGAATGTCAGTGCCATATGTCACATTTGGAAAGTAATTCATTTTAAAACTAATTAAAAAATTAGAAAAGAAATTAAAGTGAAATGTACAAATTTCCATTTCAAAGCAAATAACTTGTGCCTTTTCTAATATAACTAATTAAATTGAAGTGTTCCAATAAGTGTATTAGAAGTTCCAAAATATTAAAAAATCTTACCTTCGTTTCAGTTGTAATACCTCTTGGCTTTACAATAAATTAAGGAAAATGTAACAGTTTGTATTCAATATTTCTCAATTTGATCTTCTCTATGATTATTTCTCGATATCTCATATAAAAATGTGTCACTCCTAATCAACCTTTGCAGTTAAATAATGTTTAACTGTTACTTAATTTGCAATAATTAGTAGAGAAAACCTGTGTCTTTCACTGACATTTTCCCTCTCAAAAAACTTCTGAATAGATTGCCTGTTCATCGCTGCTACTTTCATTTAGCTGATTTGTAATTCACATTGATGCAAAGCCTCGTGTGTCCTTCAAGCAATGAAAATTAAGGCACAACTGAGATAAATTTTAACCAAGCAAACCCAAACCACAGAACTGAACAAAAAAATTCAGCCTTTAGAATTAATTTTCACACTCAGGCTGCCAGTGCATGCTGTGTGAATACTCCATCCATAGTGCAAGCTGCTCAGCACTTTGCAGGTAGGAAAACTCATTTGTAAATTAATGCTGGGTGTGTTGCAGTTTCAAGACAGGGTGTGTGGCACCTGAGTGCTCCTTGGCCTGATGAGAAGTCTTTCATAGGGCAGCTGGGCAGAGATTGATTCTGATGATGACTGACAAATTCTGTAAAAGAGCATGTCAGCCCTAGCAATAGGGCTCTGTGCCTTTGGGCAGAATTGCTTCATTATTCCTGTCAAAGGAATTTTAAATTGCTCAAAAAACATGAAAATGTCTGTTAGCTGAAGTTGCTAGCATATTTGGTAGAGTTTGAGATCTGTTCCGTTTATATCCTTGTACATTACATGGAATGTGGATATTGGAGCATCTGCCAGTGCAGCATTATAAGATTTTCACAGGACCTATCTCAGGCAGACTAGATGCATCTCTTTGCCTAAAGGGAATAATAGCGAAAACAAAAAATGTATTAACTTTATGGCATTCTCTTACCTCAGCACAAGGATTAGTATGGTTGAAGCTTATTCTGTTATCCACCTCTGTAAACAAGACACAAAACACCAAGAAATACATAGGCCTTGTTTGTATTAATTGCAGAGGTCAAGATATGCCATTCCTCTGCGTAGATCTGCCCAGTAGGTGAAAAAACAGTATGACACAAGTAGTGTCTGTCCCAGGAAGGAAAATGGGGGTCTTCAGCTCTGCTCTTGTCCTTCTGTCCTTCTGTTTCAAAGGTCAGGATACAGAAGAACGTTGAGAAAAATTGGTGATCCAAGTCCTTTAGCATGTGTGATTGGGACAGTCCAGCAACAGCTGAATTTCCTCAAAGCTATGGGACAGGCATGTGAAACCCACATCCGGCTCTGCCCCACCAAGCGGCCTGGCCTGGCCCTGGGCATGCAGTCATCACTCAGCAACAATCACACATCGGTATGCGATCAACACTGGGCTGAAAGCAGAACAAGTGGAATGCACTGTGTAGTGCTAATCTCTGCCCCTGCACTCACCACACACGCAGTTGAATTGAAAACTGCATGTGTTACACATTGCATGCGCTTGTGTCAGTTGAGAAAAGAAGAAGTGAGAAAAGAACAGTGATTCCTTTCACTGATTTCAACCTAACTAATTCTATCCTAAAAGAAAACAGAACCCCAAAAAAGAAAAAGAAAAAGAAAACTCATGGATGAAGGAAGTGTGTTCAGTGGAACATGGACTTATTTGTTGAGATGAATAATATGGCACTCTGTGTAATTTGTAAGGAAATCATGTCCATTTTAAAAGATTGCACTTTGAAAAGACATTGCATGCAAAAGCATACTGCCAAATTCAGTGCATATCAAGGAATGTTTTGTAAAGACAAAATAGCAGAACCGAAAAGCGTCTGTCATCTCAACAATTTTGTTTTTTAAGTTGCAACTCAGACTCTATTATAACTGCTACACCAGTTATGTGGTGTAGCAAATCTGACTGCAAAAAAAATCAAAACCATCTACTGATGGTGAGTTAATTAAGCAGTGTCTGAAGAATGTGGCAGATATAATTTGTCCTGATAAACAGAGTGGGATTTTCTAAATCAGTTTGTCTCTCCAGACTGTAGCCAGGTGAACTGAAGAAACAGGAAAATCTATCAAAGGAAATTTGGAGAGTAAAGCTGCTAATTTTGAATGTTATGCTGCAGTAGGAGATGAAAGTACTGACGCTACAGCTATGGTTCAATTTGCCATCTTTATTAGAGGTACTGATATCAAACACAATGTCACTGAAGAAATGGTTTCTTTGGTGCCATTAAAAGACATAACTAAATCTCTTCCTTTGAATGAAGCAAGAAAGTAATTGAATGGTGGCAAGGTAGTGTAGTTAAGCACTATGAGGATTAGTAAACTCCTAAGCAAAGCTTGAACCTACATTTCTTGATCTCTGGAGATTCTTAAATGGTACTGCTCTTGTAATTTTTGCACTGTATCATAAATTCCTTTGTTACCTGTGCGAGATACCTGCTGAAGAAATGCATCAGCATTGCATAGTTCTGCTCTTCATTTATTCCAGGGAGTTAAACATACGCACATCTAAATTTTTTTCAAATTTCTTGTTCCATTAAGGTGTAATGGACCTTGCCTGAGGGTGCTTTATGCAGATCACCTGAATCTTTTATGGTTGCCATTTGCATTTTTTATATAAAGAGTCCTCAGTCTCATTGTTGAGTTCCACCTATGCAAACATGCATGCACAAATCAAAGGGTTTTATTCATTAATTTTCATTTATAATGGAATATTCCCGCATAAAAATGTACCCAGATTATATTTTATATGGTATAAATTTATTTTAATACGATTTTAATTTGACTGAAGAAGATAAGAAGACATTAAAACTGTGTCCAAAATTTAGCAGAATGGATGACATCAGAATTGTATCTAGTGAACACTGCAGGGGGAGATAAATTTTCTCAGTGTTGAAATAATCAGATTTCACATTTTTAGAATAATATTTCAAAAAGTTATTGTTATTTGATTTTAATTATTTAAGGACACTATTAATGTCAACATTGTAACTTTTTTTCATTTGAATAATCAACATAGTATCTCTCCCTATCATTTTCTCTCCCAGCATTTTGACTTCTTGAGAATCACAGAATCATAGAATCATAGAATCACAAGGTTGGAAACGACCTGCAAGATCATCTAGTCCAACCATCCTCCCATTACCATTGTTACCACAAACTACTAAACCATATCTCGTAGCTCCTCATCGAGGAGCCTCTTGAACACTGCCAGAGACGGCGACTCCACCACCTCCCTGGGCAGGCCAATCCAGTGCCTGACCACTCTCTGAGAGAAAAAGTTTTTCCTCATGTCTAACCTAAACCTTCTCTGGTACAACTTGCGGCCATTTCCTCGGGTCCTGTTTGTTGCCTGGGAGAAGAGGCCAAACCCCTCCTCATCACAACCTCCCTTCAGGAAGTTGTAGAGTGCAATGAGGTTTCCCCTGAGCCTCCTCTTCTCCGGACTAAACAATCCCAGCTCTCTCAGCCACTCCTCATAAGACTTATGCTCCAGACCCCTCACCAGTTTTGTTGCCCTTCTCTGGACACGCTGCAGGGCCTCAATGTCTTTCTTGTAGAGAGGGGCCCAAAACTGAACACAATACTCGAGGTGTGGCCTCACCAGTGCTGAGTACAGGGGGATGATGACCTCCCTGCTCCTGCTGGCCACACTATTTCTAATACAGGCCAGGATGCCGTTGGCCCTCTTGGCCACCTGGGCACACTGTCAGCTCATGTTCAGCCAAGCATCAACCAACACCCCCAGGTCCCTCTCCTCTTCACAATCATCCATCCACTCATCCCAAGCCTATAGTGTTGCATGGGGTTGTTGTGGCCAAAGTGCAGGACCCGGCACTTGGCCTTGTTGAACCTCACATAGGCCTTGTTGAATTCTCACATAGAGAAATAGTGAAATAATTTCATTTGGAACAAAGCCTGGTTTTGAAATTTTTAAATCCATTGAAAATGGCATTTTGGTCTTCAGCAGAGCCCTAGTCTGTCAGTAAGTAATGACCTCAAGCTAAAAGACTGGTTAGTATTTGAACTTGCAGGTTGCATTCTATTTTTTGGCAGCACATTGCAGAATACTGTGTAAATTTTAAGAGCTGATTAGCATGTTCATTATCTGTTTGGACTACTGAGATAATGGTGACAAAGTTTTAATGTAACTTGAGCTATGAATTATTGACATGAAACACATTAAATATAGAAGTGCAGAGAAGACAAGGGCCAAATAATGCAGTCAGAGTAACTATTTCAAGTACTGGGCATTTCAGACTGGCTTTCCAGGCAGAAGGCTTAAGCTTCCACCTGTGACATGGACTTTGTGTATAATTAAATATTTCTACAAATTTAATTTGTGTTAAATAATAGACAACAGATAAAAAGAGTAGTGAGGGACAAACTGAATGCACATTGATCTAAATTTACATAAGTTTGCAATGAAATGCAATGCCAGCGGCTCTTTAGCTCTGAGTTGAAGGTTCTCTCTACAGAGAGAGCAAAGGAAAGGTGAAAGAAATTAAACAGGTATTCTGTTCACATTAGCTTTATTTTCCTGAACATTTCATTAGGCTGTTTCTGCCCCAGGGAAGAGAGAGGAAATTAACTGGTGCCATTTAACTGTTATATCCCCTCCCTCTGCTCTCATCAGGGGTTAAATGGTTCTTAGAGCTCTGTTTGTGACAATATTCCCTTCTTGGAGCTACACTGGCATGGCACAAGTGACTACACTGGAAAATTTAAGAACAAATTATCTAATGAAAGATTAACTTTTAAATACTATGAAGCAGGAGAATGTGAAACAAAAACTAAGGAGGAAGCAAATTTTTATTGGCTGGTTTCTTCCACAAGGAAGTCCATAAGGAGCTACATATTCAGAGCACAGGCAGAAACTCCACATTTAATATACTGACAAAAAGTGAACAGTTCTGATCAAAGTAGACGGGTGAGGAGATGTATATCTACACATTGTTCATGTGACATGCATCTATATACTTCCTAGCATTAATGAAGGACTAACTCCATCCTAAGACCATCAGCATTGCTTTTACTGACACACTTTCTGAGCAGGTTCAAGAAAAAGGATAAGTTCTGTTTTAAAATATTTACACAGCAAGTTGTTTTCATTCAGAAAGGCTGCAGGGAGTATAATTTATTTGAGATGATAATTGCTGGTTTTCTCTCCATTCATACAAAAGAAATCAGCAAAGTAGAGATTATTACTCCAACTTTAATTAAATATTTCTACACCCTCTAGCTATCAGGTTATTGTTTTCCCCAAGTAACTTTTCCAAACTCTGTTTTTCTTCTGCTGAAATAGATGTTTCAGTTCCTCTGCGGGTAATGCTTCCTGTTTTATTACATTGGCCCATGACGTCAGAGGTGAATGTTGGTTTATCTTTGCTAACATGCAAGCTATAATACAGAAACAAAATTAACTGGAGTGTTGTCTTTCTCTAGAAAGAAATTTCGTAAAAGATGGCTCTACAATTTACTAAGGTAACCTCAGCTATCTGTATTATTTGCTTTGGAGAATTCTGATGAGACTCTGGGAGATTTGGCATGGAATTCTTTCCTAGGTTGGACCTGAGACGAAAAATCATGCTGAAAGAAAATGTGTTCATTTGCAGCCCAGTTATGTTTCCCATCCAGATCATTTCCTGAATCAATACCATCCATAGCTTATTTAAAAGACATTGCTGCAAAGAGGAAACATCAGGTGATTACCATCTTCTGAGGCAAAAATTTATCATTATTGAAGACAAAAATTAATCAGTTCTACTTTAAATGTAAGAATTGCACTGAAGGCCACCTATTAGAGTATGTATGTAAGGGTATCATGTTTGATGCTCTGTGTTAATATGTTTTGACTATTTAGGAAATTTAGGAGTCATTTAGTAACCACCTTCATAATCCTTTCAGCCTTGTTTCCTGTTACATTACCAGTTAAGGTAGTGCCAGTAATGCCTGTAACAGTTAATTCGTGCTTTCAGTTTAAGATCCTGTTTTCAGGACTGCATTCAGTAATTTACTTTTGGAGAGGACAGAGTATACCCACTCAGTTAGTACATGTCAGTGTTCCAAATTTTTTTTTTATAATTAATAATCTCAGAAATAATTGTTATATATACAATCTCTAACACACAGAGATGAAAAGTTAAGAATTGTGACATGATCCAGAGTGGGAAGAAAACTTAAAATTAGTAGTTCAAAAACTACTCACTAATTTTTGATAGATGACTATTAAAATATTTTCCTTGCATATTTTTCTCATTTAGCTGGAAGAGAAAGTCCATACCCACCAGCAAACTCAGCTATACTTGCAAAAAATACTATGGCAACAGTCAAATGCTTTTGTTGGCATAGACTATGTCATTTAGGGAAGTACTGGAATTATTTAGGATGAAGAGTCCCCTAAAATGTGAGACTTATTCCACTTTCCAGTCTCAGCTTATCATATTTCTGTCCAGAGTCTGGTCTTCTAAGGGAGCTGGTTATGGCTCTGGTGCTCTCTTCATCTAAACCATTATCTTCTTCCTTCCCCATAGTAAACATTTTCTTTCTCTACACATTCTCCAGTCTTCTGTGGATTTCGCCTTTTTCTGTCACTTTTCTGCAGCTAGTTTTACTGTGTGATGATATCTGAACTTCCTAAGCCATGGTAGTGAATCACCTGCTTCCCTCTCTGCATGTCTCCTGATCTGCTCCTGACTCCTGGCAGACCTGAAATGATGAATTTCTTGCATAAGCACATTTCTCTCAGTTCAGGCTCATGCTAGTCATTGCTTAATACCAACTTTTTGCTGAACATATTTAATTTTAAACAAGCTGTTCAGAAGTTCATCATAAAATGAAAAATGTTGTCTCCTAATTTAATAGAGGTAGGTGGGCAAGAGGTGGTCACAACAGTGTGACTGTCTTTGTGGAAGAGCTTTCTGTACTTAAAAACAAACAGGAAATTTCCAGTGGATTAAGTAACAGGGAAGCATTTTGACAGCTTACTCTCAGAGTGTCGTCTGGTTAACCATGATCTTTTTATAAACCGCAAGGAAGAAACTGTGATGTATCACAGTTGTTGAAGTTCTGTTAAATGGCAGCTAAATTTTGTGTACATGCTGCAAGGGTAGTTGTTTTAAACATTTTTTTTGTAGTCTTCTGTATGGCCTTAGTGTCTCTTTAAGGCTGTTGTGTGGGAATGAAATGCTTAGTGCTGAAGGATCAGATCCAAAAATAGAAAAGAAATACTTGAGTACATGAGCAACCATCTGAAATACAAAGCCTAATGATGAATATTATTATTAAAAATAGGAAACGGTGTTATAAATGCTACTGAACTATTCATTTCTGGTAACAGTTTATTTGTTCTGTCTCTAGGAAGAAAAGAGTTCTGGAGAAACTCTGGAGAGTTAAAGGTAGTAAACTGCAGCTTACCACCACATTTTAAAAGCTGCAGTTCACACTCCACTGAAGTGGAAACTCTGGAGAATCCTTCCTTTTGGCTACTCAAAAGATTAAAGTATTTACAAAAATAATAAAAAAAAAATGTGTAGAGCTGACATATCATTAAATTTCTTCTTTCAGAGTCATCCCAACTGAAAAACCTAATAATAACTATATGAGAGATTTTTTGTTTGGTTTGTTTTTTTGTTTGTTTTTTGTTTGTTTTTGAGGGGGTTTGTTTTGTAGGATTTTTTGTTGTTGTTTGTTTGTTTTTGTTGGTTTTCTTAATCCAATTAATTATTTACAACCACTGCCCTGGCTTGAGGGTGTCTCTTCGTAAGCAGTGTTTTAAGAATACTTCGTATGACATTTCAGCCCATGTGTCCTCTTTCTGAGGTGATGGTATGTGAGGCAGATGTTGATGTTTCTGTTTGCAAGGTGAAGGGTCGTGGAATGTTTTGAGTTTCAATTTAGGCCCAGGAACGAGTCCTGCGGCCACTTGGGAAGAATATTCTCAGCTGAGAAGCAAAACATTCCACAGTCCTTAACCAACTCAAACATCAACATCTGACCTTCACACAGTGGCATGAATGAAAGATTTGGAATTCAAGAATCATACTGCTTTAGATCTGAGTTCTCCATTGTGTCTGGCATTGTTATATGGTGACTCAGTAATGTTAAGGGACGCAGTGTACCAGGGACATTGTATTCACCTAATAAGAAAACAAAAAAGATGTTTATCAAAGGCTCATTATTGCCCTTATGTACAAAAAAAAAAAAAAAAAAAAAGGACTACAGGGTTTGGGGTCACAGAAGTTAGTATCAATTTATTTCATAAGATATGAAATTTTTTCAAAAAGTTTTCTTAAAGATACTATAATAAAATCTTCCAAAAGTCATAGCATCATAGAATAACAGAATTATTTAGGTTTGAAAAGACAAATAAGATTATCAAGTCCAAGCATTACATAGCACTACCAAATTCACCACCAAAACACGTCCCTAAGCATGTCAAGCCTCACAGTAACTACTATGAAACATGAACATAATCTAAGACATATTTTAATTAAGGTTTAAGTTACAAATTATATTTAAAGTATTAAAAGTAGACTGCCACTACTTTTTTAGCTATAATTTATGAAGTTCTGAATGGTAAAATGATTTCCACTGAGCAAATCAACTCTAAGTCTAGAAAAATGTTCATTATGCATCTAAATAACTATCCACCCAATACAGTTTTAATATTTATTAAACCTTCTCCTCCTGCCTTTCATCACTCTTCTGTGGCACAAACAGAAATAATTTTTGGCCTCAATTCCTTTTCTGCATTACCAAATAAGAGCCTTCATGGTTTATTTAGGCATGTCTAAGTTGAAGCAAATCAGTTTCAGCCTCCCTCTAGTCCCCAAGACCTACAGAAAGAATGTAGCTGATCCTGAGGACAGTATCTAAGACAGGTATGAGGAATAACCCCCTGTTGCATCACTACACTTACTATAAAGGAAAACTCCCTTTAGTTAATCTACTAAATTTGACTAAGCCTACTGTAGACAACTAAATTTAGACAACTAAACTGAGGTGGGAGGAATTCCTCCCCATCAGTTTACATGGTAGTCAGAAATGATGATCTCACTGTCGTGGGCAAAGATGAAACTTGCTGCTTATCTTGGCGAGACTGAAAATCATAGTATCAAGACCTGGAGAGGCTTTCATAATTGCCCTGTTCTGTGCATAAGAAGCTACTAGAGACTGGAATTAGTTGCTCTGGTGTATTACTTATGCTATTCATTTTAAAACTAATAGTCATTTCATTTTAATCTTATCATGATTAGATTGTTTT
Organism: Pavo muticus; assembly: GCA_016647715.1. Lineage (NCBI taxonomy): Eukaryota > Metazoa > Chordata > Aves > Galliformes > Phasianidae > Pavo > Pavo muticus. Next base: position 2,620,198 of record JACDJE010000075.1, on the reverse strand, counting down.
CTTCACCTATACCCTCTCACCCAGAGTGAAATAGTTTGTTATATTCTTACAGTGTACAGCTCTGGGTAAATTTGCAGTGTGAGTTTATGGCCAGAGATAACAGTACAGGAAAATGTCAGGTTTTTTTTTTTCAAGCATATTTCTGGTATCATATGCAACATTGAGTATTTTTTGTCTGTTTCTGTTTTCACTCATCATATATTGAATCTCAAAGTCACTTTTGCTATAACTACCATGATGGTAGTTTGTCTTTCAAGGTATTTCAATAACACAGATTATATATTTACCTAAGTAATAAAGTATTTTTTATTTTTTTAATCGGTTCACCGTGGAAGGTGTTGTTACGAAAAACTTATTTAGCTATGCTTTAATTTGATTTGCAGGGTAAGGATGAAGAAGTGAGTTAGCCTACAAAGCCTAGGATTCTGCCCTTGGCAACTGACCTGTTAGAGATTGAGAGCAATGGTCTTACAGGAGTGATTCTTAATGCATAAACTTAGTGCAAGATGACAGTCCTTTCCCTTCTGTGCTATATTACAATTTTGATGAAACAGTCTTTAGAGCTACATTATTCTGCAAAATTCCAGCCATTAAAAAGATATACCAGACCATCTTTAAAGATTTTTTATGCAGTTGGAAGATTATCCTTTACTTGGCAACAGACTTCTTGACATCTGTCTCCATCTTTCAGCTGCATTTTGCAAATTATGCTAGTAAAAAATTCAAGTCATATGAACATATTTTCAAAGGAAACATCCATGCTGAAGATATATTTGATCCATATGATCCCTTTAATTTAGAATACATCTATGTCTACTGAAACAAACTTTAAAAAAGAACGAAGTTGGATCATATGAGGAGCCGTTTTTAGATTTCTTTTAGCAATAATCAGAAATAGTATCATGATACAATGTAGCTCCTATTAGGCATTTGTAGGTGTTGTAAGGAGAACATTATCTTAAGAGAAAGGATATACAAAGCATCTTTATTCAGACTCAGTGTAGCAGGAAATAATGAGGAAGATTTGTTTCTGGATTTAAAAAGCCACGAGGTAACAAGTTCAGCAGCTTTTATGGTTTCTAGATGGTAGAGTTAGTTCTGACCTGCAAATGAACATAAGAAACTGGAAATCCCTAAATTACTGTTCCTAGGTGACTTTTCTGGAGATGTTTTAAGCATAAAATAGTTTTGCATTTTCAGACAATCTGGAGCAATATTTCACTACCACATTTGATTTGCAGAATTTCCAAAGAATGTTTAAAAAGGCAAATGAATCTTTTAGTATGTTTAGCACAGTGTACATTCCCATCACTGTTGTTCTATTGTCTGTTATGTTTCTATGAACTTAAAACAGCTGCAGAGGTTTGTTTTCAATCAAGAAGGAGCAAAAAGTAGATGTAGGTAGAGACAAATCACTCTTGACATATTATGGAGGTCAATACAAATTCTGGACAGAATTTAATGAATATGATTTTAAAAGCGTGCATTGCCAGCCAAAATAGAATGACTTTTTTTTTGTTTAACCAATATATTCAGCTTACTTTATCAGTAGTTCATGGTGTGTAGTACCAGACATTCCTGAATGCAGAACCAAAGACTTGACTTCCATCCAAGCGCCTGTCTTCAGCATCACACTCTCAACTGTTTTCTCTAGTCTAGTCAGTTTTGTATCTGTTCTTCAGTGGTGCTGTTCAGAAAGAACACTGAAAGATATGATCCTTTAGAACAGCATTATCATTAGGAGATAAGAGTTTAAACCATCTCAGAATGTTTCCTTCATTTTTGGAAATGCTGTCATTTTGAGACCCTATTCCGAAGGATTTTGAGTTTTACTAAACACTGAGTAAAGAATCAATTCATGCGATACAGGACAATCCTATCATCCAAGTACCTGGAGACTTCTGTCATCACACGAAGTGCTTTTTAAAAATGCATCCAACTATGTGTATGAGCCCCCAGAACCTGTGAAAATAACTGTAACACTCTCGTGTATCGTTGAGGTAGAGGGAACTTTCTTACCTATTGAATGATCAGAGCAATTTATATCAGTGCTTTAGTTTCAATTCTGCAAATAATAGATTCAGATACTGTAGCTACATCTAGATCAATCTGTTACCATATCATCCCTTTAAGAGAATATCCTTATTTTCCTCCTGCCAAGGTTTGTTTGACATTGCAGCATGCGAACTACATTTCTTCACAATGACCAAAAGCCAGAGCATGCACTCCAAGCCCATGCCTAGCAAATCCCAGCTGCTACCCCTCAGCTCACAGGACTGGGACAGTACTCATCTTAAGTAAGTGTCATGAAATGCAGAGTTCTCAGTGCCTTCTGTGTCAATCGAGATATCTGCTTCTAATGCATTTCTTGTGGTGAGGGGCCCAAAACCAAATACAGTACCTGAGGTTGGGATGACCTCCCTGCTCCTGCTAACTATCCTATTTCTGATACAAGCTAGGGTACCATTGGCATTCTTGGCTACCTGGGCACACTGCTGCCCCGTGTTCAGACAGCTGTTGACTAGCACCCTCAGATCCTTTTCCTCCACTCAGCCTTCCAGCCACTCTACCTCAAGCCTGTAGTACTTGGTCTTGTTGAGCCTCATACAGTTGGCCTCAACCCATTAATCCAGCCTAACCAGATCCCTCCATAGGGCCTTCCTACCCCCAGGCAGATCAGTGCTTCCTCCCAGCTTAGTGTCATCTGCCAACTTACTGAGAGTGCACTCAACCCCCTTGTCTAGATCATCAACAAAGATATTAAACAGGGTATGCCCCAATTCTGACCCCTGGGGAATAGCATTAGTGACTAGTTTCCAGCCTGATTTATCTCTATGCCACCACACTCTGGGCCCAGCCATCCAGGCAGTTTTTTACACAATGAAGAGTATGCCTGTCCAAGCCCTGACCTTCCAGCTTATCCAGGAGAATGTTGTAGGAGACAGTATCAAAGGCTTTGCTGAAGCCTAGGCAGACTACTTCCACAGCCTTTCCCTCATCCATTCAGTGGGTCACTTGCTCATAGGCGGTGAGTTTTGTCATACAGGACCTTCCTTTCATGAACCTACGTTGGCTAGATCTGACCCCCCAATCTCAACAAATGAGATTAGACTTGTAGAAAAGAAGTAGAGCTGGTCACTAGCCAATCCAGCTCTTCACTTCTACCTTCTCACCTGACACAAAATAAAGTTTGAAAGATAGGCTGCTAACAGTTTTCTCAAGACAGCTGGCTTGATTTCCTTACACTTACTATTTTTAGTTTAGTCTGGCTTTTTTTTGTTTGTTTTGTTTTTATTGGAGGAGAGGTGTGGATGAACTGAGAAGTTAACTGAAGAATTATGAAGATAAAGGTAAGGTTAAAAACTCTTGCTTCATGATACTACTGAGGTTTCTTATGTTGTCACCTCTGAAAATACAACAGCAACAAATCGTGAATGTACTAAAAACCATTGCTCAGTGTTCCCTAGCAAAAGGCATACATATAACCAGCATATCCCAAGTCTTTCTGGTTAATTGATGGCATACATGAAAATAGCTAGGTGGAATGGTTGTCAATAAACAGGCAGTTGACAACATGTACTTAAGTAGGTCATTATGATTATAAAAAGAAGTAATGGAGTGAAAGTTAGCATAGTAAAATATCAGCTTAATATCTCAAAAGCCTTTTTAATACTGAACTGTGTTGGGCTGTGAAACTTTTCCCTCTGGTGTTGAAATACTTGCATTGGTATTCATCATTTATATTCTGTGGTGTTTTGCCTTTCTAATGTAGTATGAAAATCATGTATCTATGAAAATTATTGGGAAATCTTGCTACCTCTGAGATAATCCTGTCAGTATATAACTCTTAACAGGGCAAATACTGAACCAAGTATCATAGATCAGGAGCAACCAGATGGCAACCCAGAAGGGCTCTGACGTCTGCTCAAATGTGGTGTAACAAGGTACCAAACTGTGGGATGATGACACCCTGTTGCCTGATAGCACTTTGTGTCAAGGCAGAAACTTTACTTGCCCGCAAAGTGCCTGCAACAGCTTTGTGTGTGCCAAAAGATAACTGCTAATGTATCATCTCTTACTTTCTCAGATACAGATTTAACAGAAGGCATTCTTGACTTCCTTATTAGCAGCAACAAGTACATGGTAAACTCCAGCTCATGCAGTGAGGTGCAAGTATCCATCCATGCCAATATGTTGCTGTCTTCTTTGAAGACAATCTTTGCTGGCCTTCTACATCAGGGAGAAAAGACATGTTGCTTTCCAGCCCTTTGACCTAGTATATGGCTTTTTATAGACTACACTGGCAGGGAGCACTTTGGCAGTAGCACCCTTGTCATTGCAGCTGCTTTGTTGTGCATCATGTGTATTCCTCCTTCCTCAGTGGACTTCTAAACTCAGTGTATTCCTTGGCTCTTCTTAATGAGTAGCATGGCAGAGTGTACCTGCTGAGAAAGTACTGCCTGTCATGACTTTCCCCTGTTCCATTTCAGGGACCTCTTCTTTCCCTACTGACATTTTATGTCTAACTGCTATTAAGCTTAGGTAATAAAGCAGCCATGTGGTGAATCTGTGAACTACTGATACGACACTCAGGCCTGTTACCAGCAGCACTGATGATTCTTGGACAGCATGCACACATGCAGTGGCAGAAAAATGCCTTGTCTGTCATTCCAGAAGGGCATGGGTCCCCAGTGGGCTTGTTTCATGCTTGTTAGTCCTTTGTGGACATCTCTGACACCCTAATGTACCATCCTATGACTCTACACACCACTATTCAGGCAAGTGAATTCTGTTCAGAATGTGGGATTTGGCTTCAGACCTACACAGCATCTACATATAGGTGTCTGTAAGCATGGAAGTGTAGCCTGGAGAGTGTTGCAGCTGAACTAAGATGAGTAAAATCACTTTGTAAATGCTGCTGTTTGCACTGAATGAAGTTGTTAAGTGGCCTAAAGATAGTTGTCTAATGCCACCTGAGATGGCATCCTATGTGCCTTATGCCTGTAGCCAAAGAAGCATATACTCATTTTATATACTCATTTTGGCCAGTCTCAGAGGTGTCTCAGGCATGTAAGATATCCTAAAGATCATCACATTCTTTGTTTAAGCAAAATTAACGCCATCCTGGCTATCCACTGACAACAGAGGTTATTTAGGGACTTACCTCAAATGCTAGTGTCTACATTTAGACAGTTAACATAGGTGTCTTAACCCTGAGCTGAATCCCACCCACAGTTTTACTCTCCAAAAAGTAGTCAAAGGACATGAGATTGCCAAAAGGAACTTGCCAGTAAATGATTGTCAAATATATGCAGCAGTTTGACATAGCTCTCATCCAAACAGTTGGTTGTTTCTCAGAAATAAATATGAATATACTTTTAGAGTCCCCTGACATGTGCTGTGATTCTCAGCTCTGTGTAATTTGTGCTATTCAGATGGACACATTCTGTTGCTTGATCCACTGCCCATTTTGTGTGTATGTGTTACAATTTCACTTTTGTCCCAGTCCTGCCAGCTAAGCCACTGCTAAAAGTGGTGAACATTTTCTTCTCTTACTGATCTCCACAGTTTGCAGAATCAAGCTACCCTCATTTGTTCAAACAGAATAATTGTGTCTGACAAGAGAAGAGTTTTATTACCAGCTGCTTTTTCTACCTTATGTTTTCAGACAATTAGTTTGATTAAGTTCTTCCTGACATGCCACTGTGCAATAAGCAGTGGAACTACGCCGCACCGGAGACATCCAAATTATACTGCCTTTAAATTGTCTAAGCAACTGAGTGTGATTTTTCCAGAAAGACTTTGACTTCTGAAAAGCAAGGTTGATTTTTTTTTTTCCATGAGAATGGTTAAAACCTCTTCCAGCATTTTCTTCCTCAGCCAGAGTTGACTAAGCACTAAAGCAGAGCACAAAGCAGTGTCAAGTTTATTTTCGCCTTTGTTCTAAGTAGTGAGTTTAGCAGAATGTATGCTCCATGAACATGCTATCCTCGGCATCTGATAACCTTAAAATTTTTCCTGCGATAGAACAATATTACTTTGAATTTTTTGATTCTTAATCCTTCCCAAAGAGAATCATCTTTCCATTCAGCCTGCACTTTAAATTGGCTGCTTTAAAGATAATTGCCCACTTTTTCCCACAGAGCCCTGGTAAAACATATAAACTGTTTTTATAGTGGATGATGACAGCTTAAACATTTCTGATCATTTCTCAAGGGCTATTGCACATCTGGAACTGTAACTCTCAATGGAAAAAAAAATGTCATTACATAATTTTAGATTTCCTCAAATAGAAAACAACGTTGTTGGTTAGAACATCAGTGCACTAACCCACTTCAGCACTGTTTGGTGTTCAACATAGTTGGCCACATGTACCATGAGGGGAAGCACAGGACGGATTGATGGAGATCCCTGCAGAGAACACCAGGAGGCAGTTTGGTGATAGGGAAGTGATGGCTAGAGTGCATGTTGCTGAGATAAAATGTGCTAGCTGTGCTTTCAGGGAAGATGTTATTGTCAAGTCAGAATAATGTGTTCTTTATTTAGTTAATGCACCCTATGGGCATGGAATTTATAAGACAGTCATGTTAATTTTTTAGCATTTCTTTGCACTTTCATTTGTGCTTTGCTCTTCTCCCTGTATACCTATCCTGGATACTATCCTGGATTTTTCTTTCATCAAGTCCTGACATGTCCTCTTTAATCAGCTTCACGAACAATTTTCTCTATGGCTTTGCTTCTCTCTTTTGCAAGTTTTCCTGGCAACCAAAATTCATCTTGGCTCAGGTCTTCTGCTTTACACTGCAACCTGAATCCAACTTATTTTGTGTTGATCTCCTTGTGTTCCAAAATCTGTGTAAACACTTTGAGATGTGTTATGACTTTATTTTACAATTTTCTGAAAGTCTACATTGACTTGGATGAAACCTGAAGAATGTCATTTTTTAAAAATCATTTTAAAATGTGCTGATATGAATTTTTAGGCCCGTGTTTTGGAACTGTGTTTATGATTCATAGTATTGGCCTGATCTTATATTATCATGGCAATTTAATAACTGAGAAGATGAAACAAAAAATGCTATAGATTGCATTTTAGTATATGTTACTTTTACCAGCTATTGGCTTTTTACTGCACCAAACTGTTATTTTCATATTTGTAATATTGCTTTGTTCCTTGTCTACAGGAATAAGTTTATTACATAAGTTCACTACCAAAATAGCATTATTTCAATTTCTCCTTATTTCCTGAAGTCAGAGATAAAGCTGAATTCCTAAGTGGAAAATGACAATTCAGGTAATCTATCTATTTCTGTTAAAGATAACTTTAATCCCTCCTTTAAAATGAATCCCAGAATGACTCAGAAACTCAGAGTCAGAGATATTATTGTTTTCTAAAAATGCATCATGCAGTCGGGAAGTTAGAAAAGTTATTCTATAAGCAGATGCTTGAACAAGAAAAAGTGTCTATGAAAAATTTTAGACTGGAAATTAGATTTCTAAACAGGTGTATTCTGCAGTGATATTTTAATAGAAGCGTGGAGGTGAGAAACTAGCTGCTTTCAAGATAAAGCATGATGATATTGTAGTAGAAGTATATAGCAGTATTTCTAAAAGCCTTTTTGGATTCACCAGTAGTTTTGCCTTTGGTTTATGTGGATTATGCTCAGCTTCATGTATTGTCTCATTTTTAGAAGAAAATTATGTTATTTGTAAATGGAAACTCCATCACTAGCAATTTTATTTGAAATAAATCCCTACATTCAGTAGGTAACTGTGCAATGGTAGCATGCAGCAGACTGCAGAAAATATGGGATACACTTGCAGAGTGATGATTATGTGTCTGCATTTTAAGGTCATCTTGGAATGGAATGCCTAGGGATGTGGTTAAGTCACCTTCCCTGGAGGTGTTCAAGAAATATTTAGACGTACTAAGGGACGTGGTTTAATGGGAGAATGTTGGTGATAGGTGGACGGTTGGACTGGATGATCCTGAAGGTCTTTTCTAACCTTGGTGTTTCTGTGATTCTGTGATTCTGTGATTCTCTTCTTAGAAAACTAATTTTGAGAAAAGTAGGTAGTATTTCATTTATATTGTATATATATGTCCCTTGTATACATGTAAGCTTCTTTAGTATTTCAGGATCTTTCAGGAGATTTCCAGTGTCCACCAATGGTGCTTTAGCACTGTATCTGAAAGGGAACGAATGCCACCACCTATGGTGTAGGCTCTCACTGCTGCTATAAGCATTCGTATTTAGAAGGGAATTAGGATAAGAAATAGATTTCCTGTAAAGTGAGCTCTTCCTGAACTCAGATCATCCCAGGTCCTGGAGTTAGGTTATTACTTTACATGATATACAATACTGACAGGCACCTACATATCCCTTGTAACACGAGATATCCCTAATCAAGTTAGGAACATGTCTTCCATCATCCATCTTCCTTCGGTTTTGACCAAATACCATGTCAGATTTGCAATTTCTTCTTTACAAAATGAACTTTCTGAACATCTTTGGTTCAGAAACTTCTTAACATGCACATCTTCAGGCCTAGATTCAAACTGATTTAACTGAAATGTTTGTAGCAGAACTCTCATTCTCTTTCTCCAATAACTTTAGTAGGACTCCAAGATAAATACATTCCAGCTTAACAACTCTAGAAAGCTGTCTAAATTTAGGTAGAGTGAGTCTAGGTGCAGCACCACTTAATGTAGTTAATATCTACAGTATTTATCCCTTACACTTGCTAGTATGAGATAGATCCACTTTTTTGACTCGGAAAACTGTAAACACTATAAACTTCTCTTCTTGATGACTGATCTCTGTTTTGCCTCACTGACAAACCTGACAAACTGGAAGAAAAGAAGATTTTATAAACCCAAGAACAAAATAGTTTCTCAGTAAAGGAAAATGATGACAGGTATATTTAGAACAAACTTTTCAAGAATAAAGTTCATGCGGTTCACAGGGAGCATTTGACATTCATAACTACAAGAGGTCACAGAGTCAATTACTGAGTACTAACAGATCCAGAGAACTATGTGATGCATGTAAGTAAAGAGAAAACTGACTAAAAGTAAAGCACTGGTTTGGGAACTGATTAATGCAAGGAGAAGAAAAAAAAAATCTTTTATTTATATACGCATCACAACAGAATTAAATACTTGCTTCATGAGGTTTCTTTTGTTTTTCCCCTGAGGTCAGTTATTTCACTAGTGAAGGAAGGAAAGTATAGTTTAGACTAAGAAAAGCAAAATACAAAAATAAGACTTATAGAAGAATATAAAGGTTTTGTGGTTGATTGGTTTTGTTTTGTTTTGTTTTGTTTTGTTTTGTTTTGTTTTTTCCCCCATAAACTGAAAGCTTGTTGACTGAAGACAGCTGAAGAGAACATGGGTTATCAGCTGACGGAAGGTGATGACTGTGATACAACTTTGAACAAGGTAACTGCAGGTCTAGAACTCTATCAAGCAAATTATCCAAGCATGAGATAGGAAAATATTTAAGTAATTGTCTATGAAGGCATGGAATCGTGTCTTGAAGTAATGCACACACTTCAAGTAACTCAGAGAAGGTGGCATTGCAGAGAAATAATACAAACATGAAAGGAGACTGAAAATTCAATTTGATAGCTTACTTGTAGAGATGTATTACCCTTTGAATGCCCAAGAGTTCCAGGATGTTTGGGGTCTGACACAAGAGTTGGCAGGAGCACATGTCCTTCCAGAGAAGTGACTGCAACACTATGAGACATTTAAGGTGACATCAATGGATGAGAAATTGGCTGGAGATAGAACTAAATTTATGCAGCCTGGCAAAATGAAGTCAAAGAGAGAGATGGTTTTCTCTCCAAATACTGTGAAGAAAGGATAATCCTGAAAGCAGTCTTCAACAGCTGAACTTGATTTAGGATTGAGAAGACAGTCTCATCAGAGAGATAATGTTGTGTTCCCCACTGCTCGCAGGAACAGCAGAGGAGAAGCTGGGTCAAGCCTAGGGATCCCAGTTACTACTAACAGGGAGTCTGATCTGCTCTAAAAAAAAAATTGTCTGAAGGAACTGTGTGTGATAAAGAGGTTGGGCTTGGTGACTTGGGTTCTTCTACTTCAGGCTTCCCAGGATGAGGAAGCAGTGCTGATTTTTTCTTGACCTGCCTGATGGTGGAGTTCATATGAGATATTTGTGCTAATCTTTACATCTGTGGCTCTACTACAACTTCTGAACTTCTTGACAGCTAAAATAATGTTTCAAAGAGTTCCTGGTAACCAAGTTTCATTTTGCTAAGATATTCATAGCACTCCCTGTTCCCTCCAGCTTTTATCTGATTGCCTTGCCAAGCAAGTATTCCCGTACTGAGAATTACGATTGTAGCTCTAAGATGGGCTAGTTTGTGTTTTGATGAACTTGTCCCATTTGGGCTCTAGATGTAGGAAATACCACAGGTACTTCTAAAAGAAGCTGCCTACTCCCTCATTCCAGGGATAAATCTGAATTATTGCTGATAAGCTAGATAATTGGAAACCTGGCCTAAATGAGCACATAATTAATCCTCTGTTGATTGGAAATCATGACAAGACATATTTTCCACAGAGTAAAATTTTTAAATCAATTATTGATTTCCCATTTCCATCTCTGTCAAATATAATTTTCCTGTGAATATCATACTGGAATTATTACGTGTTTGGGAGAGGAGTCATTGTTTAAGATAAGAGGCTTTGCATAGTACTTCAGAGAGCAGATGATAGTGTGTGTTGGGTAGCTATATTTGTTGTTAGCATTTTCAGATGATCTGCTTTTAAAAGCTTAATGTTGTAATATGGTGACTTAAAATCTTCTGAATTTTTAATCCAAGAAAGAAACTGTAAGTTTGTTAAAAGGTACTCAAAGTATTCTGTCAGTTCTCAAGCTTAGGTAATTACTGCTTAATAGGGGATCAGTAGAGCAGTATATTAGACAAGCCTTTATGAGGTAGGGTATCCACATGAAAACTTTCTGGTTTCACCACTTACTGGTGATGAGAATTCTCTTACTGTTATGCTCAATGTTTTAACTTCTGTTCTCATTTAGCAGGAGACTTAATCCTGAACTGTGATGATTAAGGGGCTGGAGCATCTCTCTGATGAGGGGAGGCTTGTAGAGTTAGGCCTGTTCAGCCTGGAGAAGAGAAGATGGGAGATATTATTAATGCGTACAAGTACTTTAAGGGAGGGAATCCATCCACAGAATGGGTCCACGCTCTTCTCTGCGATGCCTAGCAACAGGATAAGAGTCAGTGGGCTCAAACTGAAACACAGGAAGTTGCATCTGCATATGAGAAAAAACTTTCACTGTGAGGGTGACAAAATAGTGGAACAGGCTGCCCAGGGAGGTTGTAGAGTCTCCTTCTCTGGAGACATTCAAAACTCAACTGGATGCAATCCAGAGTAAAATTTTGTAGGTGACCTTGCTTGGACTAGATGATCCCAGGTGGTCCCTTCCAACCTCAACCATTCTATGATTCTGTGATTTGTGCATCTGCATAAGTCACAATTTGGCCATGCAGACAAATTTCTGAAAAGGAGTGTCCCCTTGGGTTCGAGCAGCCTTACGAATACCTCATCACAGTATTCATTAGGGTATGTTCTGTTCTATACATTTAAAGGTCCTGAGTGACATGAACCTGCCATTTTATGACTTCTGGTAAATAGAATTTGACAGAATGGTGGTTTTCTATTCTATTCTTTGAAGTCTTTACTGCTACAAGGACAGAAGGGTTAGTTGCCACATGATAATATAATTTCTTGAGAATTAAATTATGACTAGCTTCGTCAGACTTTTGTCCAGATAGTGGTTTTGTTTTGGTGTTTTGACTAGTTAACTAACCAAATTATAAATTTGATTCATTTCAATCAAATTCTTTCATTGGAGCTTATAGCCAATGGAGAATGGTCTTTCCTAGAGTTATGTAACAAGATTTTTTGCAATCTAGTTTGATTGTGGAATATTGCCTGCTATTAAACATTATCGATTTGCTTTGATCTCTGTATCTCAGCTTGATTTTGATTCATCATGATAATTCTTTCTGCGTGAACTAGTGTGATATTATTAGTAGCTGAACTTCGGTGATGTTTTTCCAATTTTATTTTTTAATAAAGTCTTTTAGTTAAATACATTAAAATACACTGCCTCACATGCCTCTGAATAAGCAGAGGGCAAAACCATTAATGGCCTGAGTGGACACAGGCCAAGGAATTCTGAAGACTGACTAGTTTCCCATAACTAGTCTTCATTTCTTACCTCCTTACAAGATACACATACCACTCTGACAGCAGTAGCCAGTAATGAAATGTTTATGGGAATGCATATATCTGTACACAGATCTCTTTGCAACCAGTGTGCTATCAGTCCTAAACAATAGAAAGTGTCACAACTTAGTATAGCGTAGCTTGTACATCTGAAAAAGGACCCTCATTGGAGTGTTTTTATTAGGATTTCTTTACTAAATATATTTGGGCAGTCTTCCCACAGTCTCTCTTTTCTGGACAAACTTCACTGTGCCTGGAACTTCTTCATGTGAAGCACGGGAAGATGTAGATCTGTGTGTAAATGCATCCTGAAGCACAGAAACGTCACTGACACTTGTAGCACAACTCCCACAAGCAGTGCTTCAGAAAAAGTCCTGCCCTGTCTTTCCCAAGCTATTCTTGCCTCCCTTTCTCTCAAGTCAACTTTTACAGTCAGAGCCTTTCTGCCCAGCCATCTCATTTTTCTCAGCAGAAATTGTGTACTTGCTTTTTCTCCCATGCTTTGGGAGAGTTAGAGAAACATCGCCTATCCTTACCCTAAGCAGGGGACAGTCCCCTCCCACATCTTCTGGGAAATGGCTGTGGTTGGCTGTGCTGTAAGAACTTTGCAGGATCACACACAGAGCACAAGGTCGGTGCTACTGTTGGGAATGCTGGAAGAAGGTCTTCTGTGTAGCCAGATGACACTGAAGTACTTTCTCTTAAAAATTATTTTGTGAGGTTCCTTAAATTTACTCAGGAGAATAACCCCAGCCAAACAGACAGGGAGGTCAGCTCAAATGGATGGTACAGCCACTCATTAAGACCACTATCTCTATTACTGCCTTCTCTATCCTCCCAGTCAAACTGGCTGCCTACAACATGTAGGCTGTGCTGCCATCATCCATGCTCCATCATTTCAAAAAGCAAGTTTGTGCCGGTCCATTGAAAGCAGTCCTCTCTTCTATGTTCTGTTTCAATATTCCCCTCTGAGCAGGAGCAAATAGTTCTGGATTCAGGCTTAATTCCTTATTTTCCTGAGGATCTTTGCATACTGCTGCCAAGTATGATGTTCGGCTTTTTTTTGTTTGTTTGCCCAGTTGGTTGGTTGATTGGCTTTTGTTTAAGGAATATCTCTTTCTAGTTTGAATAAAACTGGAAAGATGAACAAATATATTATATACTAGAATGACACTAACATCTAGTAGTATTTCTGTGTTCTTGTGATGCTCTTCTTTTATATCATGCGAGCAGCTATTCAATTTTTCTTAGATAGCATTTAGTGAAATTATGTTCAGTTTTAGCTGTATTTGAAGAAGTGAGATCTTGAATGCTTCTGTCTTTAACACATACATAGGTTTGCAATAGCAAGTGCCTGGCCCCAAATCATCCTACTCTGATACAATCCTTTATTCTCTACATCTCATTTCTAATACCTCTTTTTTCCAGAAGCCACTAAATCTGATCTTTTGGTATTTCTCAAGCTGATGACAGTCTTAACCTTAAGTGTCACTGTTACAAGAGGAATGTGTTGTTCTCCACTGAAATCTGGTGTGATGTCATTTCTAGAAGATGAAAGTTTTCTCTTATTTGGTGTGGCCTAAGCAAACATACAGAGCATCCTTACTCTATACAGGAAGCATTAGGCTTTAAAACCAAAATATTGCTATGAAATAGCAATAATACAGTGAAATGTAAAGTTCATCACATTCCGTGTCAGCGTTATATTCTCCTGGGACTCAATCTTTAAAGCTTCTAATGTAGGAAGCTGGAAGAGTTTCATCAGTCATACATCCATTGTGGCTCTGGAAATTAAGAACACCTTCTAGTTGATGTCCTGTTTTGCTGATTGTGAGCCCAGAATATATTTAAGCAGAAAACAAGACAGCCTGCTTCCCAACATCCACTGACAGCTGTATACTATGTCATGTTCTCTGCTTTACTGTAACTTGGTTACAGGGTACTTTAAGACAGAGGACAAATAAAAGATTTCACTCTATTCCAAATCAATCAACAGCCTCATAGAGAATGTACACCATGTTACACTTTTTAGTTTATCTCCTGCATGCATGACTTCATGTTAAAGTCCAAATTGCTACATCTGCTATTGTTAGCTTTCAGGTCTGAAGCTGATTATAGAGCTAATAATGACAAATGGCTTTCAGGAGAGGACCCTGTATATTGTATTGTCAGCTCTAAGAATTGTATAATAAATAGTGCTGGGAGACATGCATGAGCAGTGGATCTCCATTAGCTGTGCCTGACAGTGTTACAGCAATCCTTGGAATGGTCTTGGCTCCAAATAATTGAGGTCTTCCTGCACAATTTCCAGGCACAGTTTTGGAGTTAGCATGGACCACAATTTATTCTCAGTAGATAGTTTTCATTCATCTATCTATTTTTGGCCTGAGACTTTAACAGTATGGGCACAGCTCATCCAGCTGACCTCAGTACTAGAAGCATGCTTAATTTACTTGTCTAAACATTCACTTATACATCAGTATTTGGACTGATACTAGGATCAGAAATCAACAGTTTATCTGCATTTCTTTTGTTCTTGTTCAAACGTAACAGTCTGTCGTGGTAACTGAAATTGAAGGAACTTCATACTTCTTTTGGATTGAGGCTTTCAAGAGCTAGAGTCTTGTTTTCAAAAATTCCTTTTGAACATCATTTTTACTGTGTATCAGATAGGATTCTGTATCAGATTAAAGTTAGTCTGTCACAGATCTATTTTGGGAAGAAAATTTCATGCTTTCATTAATATAACAAATGTCAGAATCTCTCCTTTGCCTTGAAAAGTACATATAAAGTAGTTTCAGGAGATGACAGACAAATCCTTGGGTTCACTTGTCTGAACTGTGCTGGTTTCCTCAGAAGCTTCTATAGTTACTTCTTAGGAAGTTTCACATCTTATTTGAAATATTGGTTTGTAGCAAGTATAAATGAAGCAACTACTGTAAAAAATAAAATAATTAATAAGGACTGACTTCACATCAATTTTTCATTGAAGTATTATGCATTTCTCCTGCTCAGATGTTGATGGTAACTCTGGTTTCTGCAGAGGGCAGGGAGCGCTATATAGTGTGGGCATGCTCACGCTTAAGTGGGTACAGCTGCTCAAAGTTATCTCAGTCAATATCTTATCTTCCAGTATCAATAGCTATTTCAC
The DNA here is from genome assembly GCA_016647715.1 of Pavo muticus. Taxonomy (NCBI): domain Eukaryota; kingdom Metazoa; phylum Chordata; class Aves; order Galliformes; family Phasianidae; genus Pavo; species Pavo muticus. The sequence continues at coordinate 2,604,764 of JACDJE010000075.1, read as the reverse complement.
ATTTTTTCCTTTAATGTTGGCTTTCTGAGAGAGGAAAGGATGCTAGAAAATCTAGTAAATCACTTATTACGAGGTCCACCTGGTACAGTATTTAAATAAGATTCTCCTTTTCAAGGGACTGTTCTGAGCCTCAAGCTACTGCCTATTCCAGGTCTGTGCATATTTTCTCATAAAAATGAGAAAATGAGCTCTGTTGCTGGGACTTCTCATTATTTATAATTACCAGTGTATATGAAATTCTAAGCTTTCGGAACTTCAGCATGCCCTCTGACAGTGGTTCCTTACATCAATAGCCAACCAAATTCATTTGGAGTAAGGGATAACACAGAAGTGTCTTAGTGGTGTTTTGATTTTTGGTTTGTGTTTTGTTTTGTTTTGTTTTGTTTTTTAGTTAGAAGCACAAAGTGTAATTGAAAATTTTACTTTCAAAAATAAAGATGTTTAAAAATGTGTCAAAAAGGATTTTAAGCTCAATTGTCTGAGTCATCAGCTTAAAAAGGAAATTAAGAATAACTAGAAGACTACAAAGAAGGGAGAAAGTACTGATCAATACAGTAAGATAAGTTTTATAGGTCACAACGTGCAATACCATAAGAATAGTCATAAATCAAGCTGAGAAGGCAATTAGAAGGGAAATGACATCTAAATCAGTTTTTAACCATGTTAAAGAAAGGTATGACTTTTCTCGTCCTATTGCAGCAGTCTAAAATAAGTCAGAGAAATCACACTTATGAAGTGCCTTATTCTCAACTGTAAATAATGAGGGCAAGAATCAGTTTCCAGAGCAGAATCTGCTTGTTTGAGGCAATTTGAGATGGCCGGGACTTCAGCACTGGGCTGGCAGGTGTGACATGAGACCTGCAGAGACCTCTGCCCTTCTATAGAAACACCAGAGGATGGAATGGTAATAATATGATGATAAATGTTGATATTCAAATAAATTGACTTTGCCCCTAATATTGATTGAGATGAATCTTCCACAGGAAGTTGTGCCCCTTTCAGACTTGTCTTGTGCCATGGGAGAATCCATAAAGCACAATGACCTCCTGTCATTGGAAATGGCTTGAATACAAGAGTCAATATGTCTGTAATTTTTCTTTTTATTTATGATTGCCTAAAATCATAGAATCATAGATTCACAAGGTTGGAAAGGACCTACAAGATCATCTAGTCCAACCATCCTCCCATTACCATTGCTACCACATTGCTTGCTTACAGCTAAATTTTTTACCAGCATTGAGCTGCAATATTTTGTAGATTTAATATCCTATTTTTGAAAAATTCCTCTAGATTGTTAAAATGTATATTAAAATATACATTAGAACACATAGCATATTATGTGGTCAGACTAATGGGATGAAAGCCATTGAGTACTTTTTATAAAAATTAATAAAATATTAATCAATATTTTTATTAATGTTCTGTCATTCCTACAACTAGCTTGGGAATGAATATAATAATTGAAACTACTGCTAAAAAATAATGAAGATAAACTTTTTGAAGGTATTTGATGGTGTTTAGTTTTGTCTAGTTGTGGGAAAGCTAGGCTCAGTATTTTAATTTGGAGAAATATGCACTTTGAAAACAAATTTATTTTCAGCCATGACATAACTATTTAGTAAAGATTATTTTGAAATGAATACCTCTTCCTTTTTTTTTTTCATGCAGTGATACTTTTTTTCTAGCATAAATCATAATTCTGAGACATTTAATATCTGGGTTTTCATTTAGTCACCACAATTTCAAAATATTCTGTGCATGTTTTATAAATAAGCAGAATTGGATAATAGTTATTCAGGTATTCCAAAAACATAGTATCTTATATAATCTTCATATGAATGGTCTTAAAGAGTGAGTATCGTCTTTGCACAGCTTGAAGTTATTAAGTTTTACCTTATCTACATGAGACCTAAGTCATCCTGAAGAAGCAGCTGGAGCCAGGTGGCATGCCCTTCAGCATTCAGCAAGAGATGTCTGTTTATGGGCAGTGGAATGGAGCTGTAGATCTCCATAGCTGTAATGAGAATGTAGCAACCTAACTTTCATTTAGGTATATATGTATGAATATGTACATTTAGGTTTATTTATTTGGAACTGATTGCGTGCATTTTTGTTTTCTTCTTGAGCCTGAGAAACAAGAGAGTGAATGGCAAACTGGTAAAATGCAGTATATTAAAAACAAGACTGTGTTATCTCTGCTCCAAGGGCACAAAAATGTGCAAAAGATAAGTATTTTACTTATAGTGACTTTAACAGAACATAATCCACTAGCTGCGCACTCTCTAGTAGCCTATGGTGCAGACTGATAACACCTCGGAGAAAGAACTGGGAAACATTTTGTTTGCAAAGTGCAATTGCTGAGTTACTACATATGGATCTAGAGGGAAATTGTTCCTAGCATATCTCCTTTGCTGCCATCTGCCTGCCTCAAGCCCTGTTGATCTGCTCCAGAAAACAAAGAAAACAACTTATTGATGGCCTTTGAACTTACCTCTCCTTGCACTGCATACAGAGACTGTATAGATGAATCACTGTTTCTCATACCGTCTTGTGAAATTTTTAATCAATCAAAACCTCGTGAAATAAAATAAACATTATGTCTTTTTCAATGTTGGAAAGAAATGGAGGAAGAGACATTGTATTAATCAAGCTTTCGTTGTCAGCTGAGAAAATGACAAGAAGCTACATTTCTTTGCCTAACTAACTGTTTAACCACTAATATAAATGCATTTTTATGTATTTGTACCCTGTTCATTTAAGTCACTTTTTTTTTTTAAAGGTAGATATAGCTGGAAGACAATTCCTGTTAGAAGGAACTTCTTTTGAAAAAGTTCTTGCTCAATAAATACAGAGTAAAAGCAAAGTCATTAAAGGCTTTATCAACTGCAAGACTTTAGAGTTGTTTCATAGTTGCAGTGTTTCAGTATTCGAGTACAGAATTGAATAGTGCTTTATCAAAACCATGATCTTTATCTACCAGTCCTTGTGATTTTATCTTATACAGATTTTGCTTTTCCTTTCAGGCTCTAGATTCCAATTTATATGTTAGTAAGTGCTGTCTGGAAAAGCATTTTGTATGAATGTTTTTCTTAATAGCATATGAGATTGAATCAAAATCTTAGTAGGAACGCACACTACTGAATTGTGCTGTCTGGGCCTATTTCAGATAAGTCAGAAGAGACTAATTTATGCTTCTAGGGTATTTGAACAGCACTTGGCAGAGCTAACAGCTAATAGCTATTCCAACTCTAATATAGTCTTCCCAAGCTAAAGAAACAGGTAAAAAGATCTGTATTCGGTGGACCACACACAATTACTAGAGTTGCATTGGATATCAGAGACATTTGAACAGAAGTCTGAAGAGGGAAAGACCCGTGCCATGCTGGAGTGCAGGCAGAATAACGGGTGTAACTCAGACAAAGCTAGGTACCTTTAGAAGGGCAAAGGAACAAGTCTCAAAGTGACATACTCACTTCTACAATCAAGCTCAAAAAAATGTTGTCTTCTAGTACTGGGAAACAGCAACTGTGTATGAGCATACTCTCAAACTTCAGCAAAGATGAGATAGATAGAAGAATTTAGTGAAGGAATGTGGCCACATATCTGATGCAAGTTATGTCACCTCATTCTCGACACAAGTTTAAGAAATATATATTGTGTGCTGGCATCACACTTTGAGTGATAAGTACGAACAAGATGGTTACATGTCTTCTTTTCTGCATTTGTTGGTGATTTCACAAGTTATTTTGATAGAAGACATTTACTTTTTTCAACATCACTTTATTCTGAGTTTTTTATATATATTTATATTTAAAATATTAATTTGGTGCATTGTACCCCAAAATACATTATTGATTTAATATTTATTTTCATGTTTCAGAGATGAAGTATTAGAATGGCATAAAATATGGCACAGTTCTACTACAAAAGAAGTGTCAATGCTCCCTACAGAGATCGTATCCCGCTTCGTATTGTACGAGCAGAATCTGAACTGTCCCATTCAGAGAAAGCCTATCTGAATGCTGTGGAGAAAGGAGATTATGCCACTGTGAAGAAAGCTTTGGAAGAAGCAGAAATTTATTTCAAAATCAATATTAACTGCATCGATCCCCTGGGAAGAACTGCACTCCTTATTGCAATTGAAAATGAGAACCTTGAGCTCATTGAGCTGCTCTTAAGTTTTAATGTATATGTGGGAGATGCTCTTTTGCATGCCATAAGGAAGGAGGTAGTTGGTGCCGTGGAACTGCTGCTAAACCACAAGAAGCCCAGTGGGGAGAAACAGGTATGTATAGGATTTGCTCTCGGTGTCTAGTCTGATCTGATCAAAAGAGAAGAATCATGCAAGGAGTGTAAGCAAGAAGAAAAAGCCAAACATCATCCTAGTGCATAAGTATTTCAGATCGGAAAATCAATGGTTGTGATGCTGTATTCATTTGTATTTAGACATCTCTGTCAATCAGTCACATCTGCATATGTCCACAAGCCTTATGAGCTTAATGTAGTTGTCATGAGATTTGGCATCTAACAAGTAAGAATAAAAATATTCTTCATCCTTCTTACCCCAGACTTAAGAATGTGTTCCACTTACAGCTGAGTGAAGTGTTAACTGCCATTTCTAAGAAGCCAGGATGGGCCTCACATTTAGATTATCATCCTCAAAACTCCCTTTTGAAATACTTGTTTTACTTTGCACTGAATTAGGCAAATAGTGTTCATGCAGCCACTTGTAAAGTCACAACGAAAGAGAAGAGAAAAGAAACGAACAGACGAGAAGCAATGACTTCCAGTCAGTAAGAAGGAATTGCTAGGGAATACCTGATTTCCCCCTTGTTCAATCACTCTACCATTTCATTGTTTATGTTATGCTTGCAGATATTTATAGGAAATTACCTCTCATCCTATCTCTAGTTACCTGGGAGAAGAGACTGACTCCCACCTTGCTACAGCCTCCTTTCAGGTAGCTGAAGAGAGCAATAAGTCTCCCCTAAGCCACCTCCAGACTAAACCTCCAGGGAGAGACCAGGCTTCCCTGTAGGAGGGGTCTGGTCAGCATATTTCACCCTCTGTTCCCCTCAGAAGGAAGTCTCCTATGACAATCCCCTTCTTTTGTTCTTGGCAGAGGTAGTCTTAAGGTGTGCAACTGACTGATTTGTCCTAGACAACTCCCTAGATGAACTCACATCAACATCCTCATTTGGCTGTCCTTCAAATTCCAGAGGCTCATATCTATTGTGCAAGGGCACCTGGGAAGACAAAGTAGGCTATGAGGGGGTTTGCTTGTCATCCCAAGCAGGGGCCTTTTTTCATTCCTCCCTATTTCATAGGGCACCTCTTTCTGCCTGATTGCAAGAAGGAATGATAAGCACCACTACTTATGCAGTGTCCCCTCCAGTGCCTTTCTTGTAGGGATGGTAGCTTGTGGCTCCACCAGTCTATCTCCCTTATATACTCCCTTAATTTTTCCACCTTCTCTTTCAGATCTGCCACCAGACTGTGGAGGTCACATCATACACAGGTGATTCCTCTGCTACCCTCTGATAGCACTGAGTTCAGGCAGAATTCTTAATTTCACTGATGGTTTTAATCTCTCCATGTGGTGGTCACCATTTCCCACAGCTCATCAAGACACACTGAGAGCCATGACCCGACTGATTTTAATTCCAGCTCTGTCTTCAGTAGTCTTGCATCCTGTCCTGTCATGTACATATTAAAAGATATAAACTCCTTCTCCTCCCTTTGCATAGATCTGACACATCTTGAGAAGGTAGCTAGCCTCTTGTGCATCCTTCCCATTTTAGGAAAGTAGTGGAGACAGGATGACATAATCCATAAATTCTGATACTTTTAGGACTACTTCGAGAAAGAAAGCCTTATAAAAAGTTATAATACTGTATTCTGTTTTCATCTATTTCATTTAATATTATAGGTATTGTATGAATGCATTTCAGTGAATAATATGATGGAATGATTAGAACCCTTTTGGATAATGCTTACAATATACTTTAATTACAGTGTTATGTACTTGCTATGGGTAGAACTGCAGATGATAGGTGAGAGTATAATTTTTGCTGATAAAATAACATGAATTCTAAGCTTTTTTTTCGTTATGGGAAGAAAGAAATATAGTAGCTCATTGTGCAAATGTGTGTGTCTGCCTTGTCTTCTAGACAGAAAAAGCCACAACAGATTTATCTCAGAGAAGGGGAAGGGAACTAAACTTAACTTACTTTGTGTTTGGCTCATTTTATTATTTCTCAGCTGAAAGTGCAGATAAGAATACAACATATAAGACTTTCTCAGTGTGGTGTACGGGGAGCCAGCAGGCACAATGCGAGGCCCGCTGCCAAGTCAGTTAAATCACCTGTCTCCATTCTTCAGCCTCTATAATGGGAGCTGCCATTTGCAGGGTGGAGTCAATCTCACTTAGTGGTAGACATTCAGAATTGTTTCAACTCTAATCTGGCTGCCTGAGCTACAGTTACCAATGGAGAAAAGTGGAAATACGGGGAGAGGAATTCATGCTGCCTTTTGCAGTTACTTGTCTTAAGATGCATGAGCTTCTTTATAGACTCTAGAGAGAGACTGCATTTTTCCCTTACATCAGGTGCTTGTATTTCAGGCTGTTCTTTAGACTTCCAGGGCTACCGTGTTTTAGGCACTACAATATAAGGACATGAATTATTAGGGAGCGTCTGAAGGAGGGTTACCAAAATGGTGAAGGGTCTGTGGGGCAAGATGTATGAGGAGCGGCTGAGGAAGGTCCCTGGGTTTGCTCAGCCCAGAGTAGAGCAGGCTGAGGGGAGGCCTGATGGCAGCTGCAGCTCCTCACAGGTAGAGGACGGGCAGCACTGAGCTCTGCTCTCTGTGACAGCGACAGGGCCCAAAGGAACGGCATGGGGCTGCGGTAGGGGAGGGGCAGCTGGGGGTTGGGGACAGGGTCTGCACCAGAGGGTGGTGGGCATGGAACAGCCTGCCCAGGGCAGTGGGCACAGCGCCAAGCCTGACAAAGATCAGGAAGCATCTGGACAACGCTCTCAGACACAAGATTTGAATTTTGGGTGGTCTGTGTGGAGCCAAGAATTGAACTCAGAGATCCTTGTGGGTCCCTTCCAACTCAGTATATTCTGTGATTCTGTGATTTTATATTTTTTGGTATGTGTCACAGCTACTGCAGTGGAAATGCTAGTGGTACTGGTAGATGGTATGAATAGCAGTGCTTCTTCTCTTCCTTAGTTTCCTTGTGGGATAATGGTGTTAACATCCTCCTCACATTTTGTGAGTCTATTTTACAAAAGCTAACTCTCTTTCCACAGATATATTTGCTGATGGTCTGCCATTTACTGTAAAGCATGAAGAATAATCATGAATCATTTGAACACTGACATCTCCATTTGTGTCTGCACAAGGCTAGGACAGCTCGTTACAAATGCAAATACTAAATGCAAGCTAGTGCTTACAAAAAAAGTGTCCTTTAAAAAGACTGTGATTATTTGCATGTTCATGCCGTTGTTTGTATTGGGGACCCCAACAGTCACTAAGCTTCTACATGTGTCATGTGTCATAAATGCAGATAATCAGACTGGTCAATTTTTAGGAACAGGTCACGGTGAAGTGAATATAAGTGTAGATTACATTTTTGCAGTAAGCATTTTACTGTAGTGAAGCAGATACAAATGCATATTAAGCATAATCAAAAGTAGCATGCTGGTTCAAAATTCATTACAACAAGCTAGAGGTATAAAATCTGAGTGTTTAGAATTATATGCTAAAACTTATATTTTCATTATGTGGACAGAAAGCTACATTTTCCCCACAGGATCAAGTTCCTTTTAAAATTCTATTTCAAACTGCAGCTTGACTTTCTTTGATTACTTTTGTTATTTGTAAATATTTGCCATACTGTTTAGTTTCAGACTCCATGTTTTAATAACATGATATCTTCTTCTGTTTGGTTTTCTTCTTCTTTGTGTAAAGTTGGTCATGTGTGGTAAAATCTTGGCTCCTGAAGTTAGTCAGAGTTTTGCCATTAGTTCACTGTGGTCAAGATTTTACTCTCTTGCTGTTTTTTGTTTTTGTTTTTGTTTTTGTTTTTGTTTTTTTTTCCTTAAAGAGAAGTTATTTGCAGAGGAGGAAGATTAATAACAAATAAGAAAAATATGTGTGCTAAATATTGCCAACTCGAAGTTTAGATTCCCAAATATTTTATTGGTGGTGAATGTTATGAGTATTCAAGTACATATATATTTATATAAAAAACTCATAATTTACAGTTAAATGAATTAGCTCTATTTTTTTTTTTTATATTCTTGAGATAATATTCTATATATAAGGAATAGCTAATTACAGCTTCATCCTCATACAATAATTTGGTAATATTTTAAATTAAAGGATTTTTAAGCGTAGAATTTAACGCACAATTCAAGAGCTCACTGGCCATATCAGAAAGGCAGAAAAAAATTTAGATTGTGCCAACAGAAAGCTACAGCTCTTCAATACAGCTGAAATGTCTTTGGAAAGAAGTAATTTTCCTTCAAAATTTGATGCTTTAAAACATTTAAATATTTAAAAGGAAAAGGAGAAAAAGTATGAAAAGGTGTTAACTCTAACCAGGAATCAATGCATTTAATTAAAATAATACTTTTGTTCTGCATTTTTTAAATTTTTTTCCAAAGAATATTTTCAGAATCAGGAAGGACCACTCATTCTTCCTCTTTAATGTTATCGCCCTCAAAAAAGCATTCGGTCAGATCCTCTTTAAGTTGAATCTAAACTCCCCAGCCTACTGACCCCTGAGCTGTTGGGCTCCACCATATATAATGTGCTTTGAATGTCAAAGACTTGTGCAAGAGTTACAGTAGTTTTAAGCTGATTATCAATACATGGATACATCTGGTGCCATCTGGTGACTACAGATGAAGCATATGTATTTAACAGCTTTGAACTGTATTTGATTATTTCTCTCAAAATCCTCCTGAGTGAAGTTTTTTGTGCTATACATTAGTATTACTAAGGAAATGGTTATTTGTCACTTGCATTATATTTTCAAAATTTTTTAGCTACAGCAGCTGCTACAGCACATGTAGAAGAAAATAACACAAGGTGAACAAGTTGAGGAAACTTGCCCAAGTACTTTTAAATTATCAGTTTTTCAAAGCCATATGTCCTGCATTATCTGCCAAGACACTTGCTGCTTATGCTGATGGACAGTTGAATGCAAACTTAAGAAGGGAAAAAAATCACTATTCCTTAAAATTTAGAATCTGCTAGAAATATTTTTATCTTATTAAACAGCATACAGTGTTTACGGGTGGGATGTAGGTTAGATATCTTAAAAAAATTGGAAAACAATACATGCATCCAAACTACAGTATGCTCTGCTGCTTAACAAACCCAGGCATCAATCCCTATCTGGATGACTGATTGCCTAGATATGCATGTATATTCAGGAAAGATGGTAGCTGTCTCCTGAGGATGCTACAAAGAGCGTAAGTGCAGTTGAAATCTTATTTATTTAACCTGAATCTGTGTAGCATCCTTATTACTTGACAGTATAGATCAGGCATGTCCAACCTTCTGCCAGCAGGCCGCATGCGGCCTGGTCCCGCCTGTCCTGCAGCTGCCCCTGGTCCCACGCCATCATGGCAGCAACTCTGCCCTGCTAAGCAGCCTGGCTCAACCACGAGCACGTGTCCATCGCTCACAACAGCCACGCATTGATGTGCTATTAACACTGTCTGGGCTGAAACCTGGACAAGGGAGAGTACTAACTCGCCTCTAGCACCAGCCACACACTGTGAGTCAAATTGAAACTCGTGTTTATTACACGTTTCATGCACTTGTGCCACTTGGTGAGTATAATGCAGTGATTGTTGATAACATTTCAACTTACCTAATGTGATCCAACAAGAAAACAGAACCAAAATAAACAAAAATCTTGGATGAAGGAGATGCTTGACAAAACATGGACAGATGAGTACTTATTTGTCAAGACAAATAATATGGCACTATGCTTATATTTGTAAGGAAATATTACCAGGTTTCAAGGATTACACTTTGAAAAGACATAAGCAAAAATATTGCTAAATTTGATGCATATCAAGGAATATTTTGTAAAGACAAAATATCAGAACTGAAGAAAGTCTGTCATCTCAACAAAATTTTTATTTTTACAAGTTACAACTGAATTGGACTCTGTTATAAAAGCCAGTTATGTTGTAGCGTATCTAACTGCAAAAAAAAAAATCAAAACCATTTGCTGATGGTGAGTCTATTAAGCAAAATCTGCAGTGTGGCAGACATAATTTGTCCTGATAAAAAGAACAGGATTTTGTAAAAACAGTTTGTCTCTCCAGACTGTAGCCAGCTGAATTGAAGAAACAGGAAAATATATCAAAGGAGATTTGGAAAGTAAAGCCGCTAATTTCAAATGTTATACTGCAGCAGTAGATGAAAGTACTGATGCTGCAGATATGGCTCAATTTGCCATCTTTATTAGGGGTATTGGTAAGAAACATAATGTCACTGAAGAAATGGTTTCTTTGATGCCATTAGAAGACACAGATAAATCTCTCCATATGTATGAAGCAGTAAAAATTGCACTAAAGTGGTTTTCTTTAACCTTTGTCAGCATATCTGATATTGCTACTGATGGTGCTCTGGTGATGGCTGGTAAAAAAGAGGGACTTATGCAATTAATTGAAAATGATGCAATTGCTGCTAGAAACACACGCTTGATGAAATATCACTGCATTATATATCAAGAAAACATATGCACAAAAGCTTTAAAAATGAATAATGTCACACAAATGATCATCAAAGCTCTGAATTCATAATGTCCAAGGGATTCAATCATCATCAGCTCTAGGAGTTCCTTAAAAGTACTGATCAGTTACTCTTCTGAAGTAAGATACCTAAGTCAGGGTGAATTGCTAAGGAGATTTTATGATTAATGAAATGAAATGAAATAATTTATGGAATCAAAATTTGTGCCAGAACACAAAGATTAAAAATAGCTCACAGATTTAGCATTTTTTTGTGGATTTGACTGCTCATTTAAATGAGTTAAACATGCATCTTCAAGGTAAAAATCAACTTATCAGTGCTATGATTCAGACCAAAATAGTGTTTGAAGTGAAACTTTATATGGCAAGATCAAGTTATGGCAAATAATTTTATGAATTTTGATACACTGCCTATACTGTCCTGTGAATAGCAAAAAAATATGCATCCTTGCTTTCAGATTTGATAAAGGAATTCAAGAATAGGTTTCAAGATTTCCAAAGAAGTCATAAGTTTTTTGGAATATTTGTGACTCCATTTCATTTGACACAGATAAAATACCTGTGAATTTTCAAACATAATGTATAGAGTTGTAATCAGATATGCAACTCTGTTGCATAATCAGTTGCAAATCTGATTACAACTCAATAAATTTGATCATGTGTCTTTACTAGAGTTTCATAAGGCCTATATTACCAGAGAGAAATATGCCTTGCTTCAAAATCGCACCTTTTTTGTGTTATCAGTTTTTGGCAGTATGTACATTTGTGAACAACTATTTTTACAGGAACAACTATTTTGTACAGGAAAGGTAAAATTTCATCAAAAATATTTGATGAACACCTTGATAACCTTGATAATCTGAATGACAGATGGATATGCACATCAGAGCTTGTTCTGGCATTTATGTGCTAACCAGTGTATTAGTAACTGCTGTGTACTCCTGGACAGGAGGAGTTAGCTAGGAGGAATAAGCTGATCATTCCAGGATTTTTTTTGAGGTGGGACAAGTGGACGTTATTTTACTGTAACAAGCTAAAGTTATATTTTAAAATCATAGGTGTTTTTAGCTGACTGATTAGTATTTGGAGTGGGAAAAGGCAAAAGAGATGTGGACAATACAAGCTGTTTCACTTGACTCTACTGCATGCAATTACAATTGGAATAAAGCAAGATTCATCATATGTTCAACATCTGATCTTTTATTATTTTATTTTATCAGTGTTGCCATCCAATTTTGGGGAGAATGAAAGCATGTGGGGGAACAGTTAGGGAAAGGAACAGGTCCTGTGAAAGACTGTCAAAGGTGTTGCATAGTACAGCATCTAAGCCATTGGGGCAGGCTGCTACATGGATGTTTAGGCACTCACCTAAACTGATAAAAAACACACACAGCAAAGCTAGACATCTTTCCAGACAAAGTGCCTTCAGTCTGGCAGCATTACTTAAAGCAGATAAAAATTCTAAAGGTGAAAAGTCAGGAAATAGCATGAAAGCAGAACTGAGCCTGAAAAGTCATTCTCCTTCACTGAGATGGTGGCAGCCTAGATTTGTCATATCTTTAGTATCTTCTGGGTCTCTAGGTCTAACAGAGCACCCTGAAAATTCCCCTTGTGTCCTCTTCACCCACTCAGGTCATTTCATGTCTCTTGATATCCTTATACTTCTTAAAAGTGCCTCTTGAGAAGTCTCAAGAGCCTGAAATGAAGCTAGTGCTCTTCTCTGAAGCTGTGCTCGTAGCCTATCTATCTTCTATCAGTTGGAGTCCTCTCGGTACACGCAGAGCATTCAGTCAGTTTCAGTCCATTATTTTCTTAACAGGACTCATAAAATTATCTAATTGTTCCATGTCTACCTTGCCTCACAACGCAGTAGTGTTCACATGGAAGCTGCTGTGCTGGGGTTGTACCTCCTCCTAGTAGCAATGCTGGACTTGAAGGAGAGGACCAGGTAAACATATACAGGTTGATGGTCCAGATCACATGCCATGGACTTTAGCTACAAAGATGCTGGACATGTGATTTCAGATTTTCTCCTAATTACAGAGCTGGGGCTTACATTGGTGAAGCAGGGGCAGAAAGAAAGATGTAATGAGCACTGCATAATGCCTTATAGTTTTTCTTACCTAAACCATTTCCCCAGTAGTGTTGGAAAATATCAGTCACAGTCACTTGTATAATGTTCTTTGTCTGTTGAGATTAAAGCATCATTTTTTGTTTTGAAAATGTCTCCCACAGAAGTTCATGAACTAAGTGCCTTTTTGAATGTTCTGATTAATGACAGTCTAGCTAGTAATGAGTATGGAGGAGGCAATGCAACACTATTTTGTCGAGCTTGAAGTATACAGTCTTGAAGTGGAATGTGAGGGCACAAAGTTGAATCTTCCCACTCTGAGTGGGTAGCTGAGTACATTTTTTTTACAGTGGTATCTTATTAATTGTAATTCTCTGACAGGTTTTAAAATATTGAGAGACAGAGATGAATGTGAGAGGCTGTGTAGAGGATAACCCAGCTTATTAATGAAATAGATACAACAGCTTATCCACATATTCAATCTTTAATACAATAATTTGGGTACATGGAAACAACATGTAGCTCTGAAGGAGAGATGTAACATAAGGATGGAAATGATTAATTGCGTAAGAGATGAAGATACGGATTTACAAAGGTATTATTCTTCGATTTTTCTTTTAGACAGAACTATTTCAAGTTAAAAAAAATAAGCTGCAAATGTCATTAGATCTTCGCAATACATTCAAATTGTCTATGTTTGTATGCATCAGAGGTAGGTGGGTGGCTATACAGAAAAACCTGTGACAATTACTAAAGAAAGACTTCAGAGGCTGGTGCCATCAAATATTGCTGCAAGTAATTTCAATATTGAGGTAGGCAATGTGTTCTACAATATGCACCCATCACCTTGTAAAAAATGTTAAATCATAATATTCGAAATATGAAGCGTGGCAAGAGAAACATGCCAAAGTATGGGGGAAATGTGACAGATTTTTGACCTGTACAAAATGATGAGCCATTTTGTTATTGGCACCATAAACACTGCAGGATTCTTAAGGCCAGATTACTGGCAGGCATTATTGATGATATTGATGATTTACTAATCCTCCTTTTTAGCAGTTTGCAGAACTTCATAACGTGTTGATGATAACAAATACACATTTAGTACAGTGACAATAGGTGACAAAAAAATATACTCCAAATGTAATTGATTTTGAATAATTTTTTTTTTTTGACATTTTTTGCTGGCTTTTCAATGTTTTGTTTTCAGCTCGTTCTGCAAATGAAAGCACTTTGCTACTGCAAGGAGATAAGTGAAGATTAAACAATTGAAAATATAAAATGTACTAAGAATATAAAAGAAAATCTTTAAAGGCTTATGCAAAAATGAGGTCTGTGGAAAAGCTGTATTTCTCAAGAGGTCCCTTTTCCAATGCTGTCTTACTTTCCCCTCTTTTATATTTACTGATTGCCTCTCACCCAAGTTTACAATAATATAAGAAAATGTCCAAAATCTCTGCCTTCTACAGTTAGTAGACCTGTACCGTCATTTTCAGAAATTCCTATGCCTGTAATCCATTTTGCGAAACCTACCTGCCTTTACTTTTTGTAAACAACTACACAGATAGTTTCAACAAAATATTTTGACAGACTTCTGGTGCTTGAAAAGTTGCTAAAAACCAGCTGTGACACCAGTAGCATCAATCTTTTAAGAAGACTGAGAGGCTCAATGAACAATACCTTTTTTGACTGAGGTCTAGAAATGTTCATAGCCTGAAAATTATGAAATTTATTTCATAAATTACATTTTATTTCAGTTAAATCTTTTATTTCATTTTTATTTAATTTATTATATTTTACTCTCATAAATTATCCCAGGAAAGGTTTCGAGCATCTCATTCTGGAGGCCATCTCTAAGCATGCGGAACACGAGAAGGTGATCAGAGGCAGTCAGGATTGTTTCACCGAGGGGAAATCATGCTTAATCAATTTGATAGCCTTCTATGACAGAATGACTGGCTGGGTAGATGAGGGAAAAGCAGCAAATGTTGTCTACCTGAAATTCAGCAAGGCTTTCAACACTGTCTCCCATAACATTTTCATAGGTAAGCTTAGAACATTTGGGTTAGATGACTAAACAGTGAGGTTGATTAAGAACTGACTGACTGGCAGAGCTCAGATGGTTGTGATCAGCAGCACTAAGTCTGGTAGGAGGACTGTAGCTAGTGATGTCCACCAGGGGTTTGTACTGATTCCAATCTTGTTCAACTTATTCATCAGTGATCTGGATGAAGGCACAGAGTGCGCTCTCGGAAGATTGCTGATGGTGCCAAATTGGGTGGAGTGGCAGATATCCTAGAGGACTATGCTGCCATTCATTCAGAGTGACCCTGACAGGCTTGAGAGGTGGGCAGAGAAGAACATAATGCCCAGAGAGGTGGTGGAATCCCTGTCCCTGGAGACATTCAAGGTCAGGCTGGACCAGGTTCTGGGCAGCCTGATCTAGCTGTGGATGTCTCTGTTCACTGCAGGTGAGTTGGACAACAAGATGACCTTTGGGGTTCCCTTCCAACTCGAAGAATTCTATGATCATGAAGCTCAACAAGGGCAAGTGCAGGGTCCTACACTGAGGAGGAATAACCCTATGCACCAGTACAGGCTGGGGGCTGACCTATGGGAAATCAGCCCTGCAGGGAAGGACCTTGGAGTCCTGGTGGTCGGTGGGCTGACCATGAGCCAGCAGTGTGCCCTTGTGGTCAAGAAGGCCAATGGTATCCTGAGGTGCATTAAAAAGAACATAGCCAGAAGGTCAAGGGAGGTGATCCTCCCCCTCCACTCAGCCCTGATGAGGCCACATTCGGAGTGCTGCGTGCAGTTCTGGGCTCCTCGGTACAAGAAAGACATGGAGCTCCAGCAAAAGGCAACAAAGATGATTAAGGGTCTGCAACATCTCTCTGATGAGGAAAGGCTTAGAGAGGTGGGTCTGCTCGGCCTGGAGAAGAGAAGACTGAGAGGAGATCGTACTAATGTGTACAAGTACCTCAAGGGAGGCTAGGGTCCAGGATGGGTCCAGGTTGTTTTCTTTGATGCCTGGCAACAAGGTACAAGTCAATGGGCTCGAACTGAACTGAACTGAAAGTTCTGTCTGCATGTGAGAAAAAACTTTTTTCACTGTGAGGGTGACTGGGCACTGAAACAGGCTGCCCAGAGAGGTAGTGGAGTCTCCTCTGAAGACATTCAAAACCCAACTGGATGTGATCCTGCTCTAGGTGACCCTGCTAGAAGCAAGGGGTTTGGACTAGATGATCCCAAGTTGTCCCATTGAACCTCAACTACTCTGTGTGATCCAGTGTGTGTGATTATCTTTTCATTTGGCTACGCAAGTTAACTTTTGAAGTTAACATATATAAAACATTCAAGGAACACTATAAACAATATACTGTCTCCTCTGACTAGAGCAGTTCCTCAAGGGACAATTAATGGTGTTGCCCTTGCTGAGATAGATAGACTGAGTAGTGTTATATAAATGTGTATGCAGGTGTATTTATATATGGATTGGGAGCCAGGTCCCAGTTCAAACACCTGAAGCTGACTACAGTGTATTAGTGGTAGAGCCCCATTCCTCTGCAGAGACATCTCTTGCCTCAAGACAGCAAAGGAGTGAGAGCCTCCAGTAGGCCCTGCATCATATTTAGGTAGATCTCTTTGACTCTCCCCATAAAGTCAGTGAGCTCCCAGTAAAGTCAGAGAAGAGCTAGGAGGAATCTGATGACAAAATGCAAATGTTTACCTTAAAATAAGAAAAATCATTGTGTAGAATTTACTGATGTCATGGACCAGGGACCCAAAAGTAGTTGCCAACTGAAATGTGAAGCATCTTAGAGACATCTCGGAGATGAACGTGGGCCTAGAAATTACAACACAGGATCTCTGTGAGACCAGTGCTTGTATAGAGTGGCAGGAGGTGGTCTGACAGGATGCAGAGATATCTGAAATAGCATCTACATGGGGTTGACTGATCTGAGGCCTAGATTTGTATTGGGTTTAATGGAAGCTTAAAAACTCAACTCATATAAACTCTATAACTAAGTGGCTTAATTTGGAGTTAAATCCCATTCTGTAGATCTGTCTTCTACAGATCCTTGCTCTGACAGTGGCCAGTGCAGAAGCCTGGAAAAGATTCTAGAAACAGGAGTAGCAGAGAGCCCTATTCTTGCAGGAAACACTTTTTCAAAGGCACAGCAACTACTGATAGACACAATCTTCCAGGCAACCCAGTGCTGCAAAATGGCCTGCTGATTTGAGGTGAGGCCGCACCTCAAGTACTGTGTTCAGTTTTGATCCCTCACTTCAAAAAAGACATCAAGGCCCTGGAGCCTATCCAGAGAAGGGCAACTAAGCTGTGAGGAGTCTGGAGCAGAGGCCTTATGAGGAGCAGCTGAGGGAGCTGGGATTGTTCAGTCTGGAGAAGAGGAGGCTCAGGGGAGACCTTATTGCTCTCTAAAACTACCTGAAGGGAGGTTGTAGTGAGCTGGAGGTCGGCCTCTTCTCTGATGTAACTAGTGATAGGACTAGAGGGAATGGCCTCAAGTTGCACCAAGAGACATTCAGGCTGGACATTAGGAAATACTACTTTTCTGAAAGAGTGGTCAGGCGCTGGAATGGGCTGCCTGGAGAGGTGATGGAGTCACCTACCCTGGAGGTGTTCAAGGAACATTTAGACGTTGTGTTGAGGGACATGGTTTAGTGAGAACTGTCAGTGATAGGTCGATGGTTGGACTGGATGATCTTGTAGGTCTTTTCCAACCTTAGTGATTCTGTGATTCTACGATCAGTCTTTGAGAGTCGGCCATACAGTCATCCTTAATGATCTTAAAATGAATGGTTTTTAAAATGTTTTTCCACAGGAAAAACCTATGAAAATTAAAACAAAAATAAAAACCAGAAACACGCCACTGTTGAGGAGCTTGCTTATGTATAGTCCTCCACTCCATCATCAACTTTGCTCTTGTTACAAGACATCTGTCATTTTGTTCTGTGAACACTGAAATTAATGAAATATGATTTCGACACATCCATGTGCATCATAATCGAATTTCCTTTGGTTTTAATAAGTTGTAAATGCTCATCAAAGCTTTTTAAGAGGTTGGTAGTTTCATGATATCATTTTCTTTTTTCTTTTTTTCCCATGCACATGTGATTTTTTTGGTATCTAGTAATATAGTTCAGCTCACACTCCAGAATTTTCTTCAGATCTCAGTCATCCATCTTCTGAGCATTTTCAGCTGGAACAGCCCAACAAATTCCAGAGTCACAATGGGATGACTGACAATATCCATTAACGTGATTACAGTCTTACTTTTCTTAGAAGACTACCACTTACACTCTCAATTTATCAAACATTTTTCTGGATGGAGGTTACACATGCCATGTACTGTACTGACAGAAATCTTTTAATTACACTTTGTGTCAGTGTGAAAATTCACATCTTCCGCATCTTCACCCCAGACTGGCAGGGGTCAAAATTATTTCCCTTTTAAATTGAGCTAGTAGAAGCTGGTACTAAAATATTTTGTAAGTCTGTAGGCTTGTCAATGTGTGTGAAGCCTTCTGGCAGGAAAGAAATTAAACCTGAAATATTCACTCTCAAACCTTACATTTCATATTATGTACTGGCCCGTATACATCTGAACATTTATAGAAAATGAAAAAAAATCTGTCACCATTTTATTTGCTTCCTACCTGCCTTGTGATATCAACTATTAGTACAAACATACTGCCTGACAAGTTGAAATTTCTCTTCTCTGCTCACTTACACCTCTGCTTATTAAGTCTCTGTTACTACCATGCACTGAATAGAGTAAATATGTATTTTCATATGCTCAAATAAAACTTTTTACGTCTTAGAGCATGGTAGGGTTAGTTCTCTAACCATTCATTACTAGGATGCACTGTGTACAAGATGTATAGATATCAAGATATATGATCAATCAGTAAGCTCAAGAGGACAAAAACACAGAGATAAGACTAACACAAAACATGAAAAGATTTGAACCAATCCATTTTCTCCTTAGCACCAGTTTCAAAGGCTTCTTTCTAGCAGTCTACCCTAAACTACTTCTAACTATCCTGCTAGTGGTCTTTCACTGCATAGGGAAGTATATATAGTAAGGTATATCTCTCTCATTTCTCCTTTTATATCTTTGCAGTGGAAATTTCAAAGGATATGTATTTATATATGTGTATATTTAATTTCTACCAGTCTTCTTTGCTACAGGAATTGCTTCATGTTCCCAGAACCTCATAGTCAGTCAGACTGTTCTATTGATTTTTAGATGCAGGAAGAATCTTAAAGTGTATACCATTAAGGAAATGAACACAGGTGAGGTTAAAATTACTAAAATGCAATTTTCAGTCCTCTACCTGTTAAAGACTGTTCAGTTTTTCTCTGCCAGTACAGCTGCATTAATTTTAATCTCCTCTATCTTATACAAACAAGTCTTGGTCTTCATCTTCCAAAGTTAGAATACTTGCAGTATGCTTCAAAAGCTAGAGCTGCTGCTAAAAAACAAACCGCGGAATAACTAAGCAGGAATAACCAGGAATAACATAGTCATGAAACTGATTGCTATAATGTTTCTCTGCATCCTTTTTATTGTTTATGAGTGTCACGGTTTCAAGCGTGACAGGACAAGGGGGCCCCTTTCTCCCTTTCTGGGGACAAGGAAAATAAAACGACCCAATTAAGATAAGGAGAGATAACAAATTTACTACAAATGTTAAAAGAATGTAAGATAATAATAAGAAATAGAGTTACAATTAAAAACTCAAATAGAAGAGAGAGGAAGGCTACGACGTTGCTGCTGCTCGCTGTGCTGCCAGAACCTGGAAGCCACCTCAGCTCTACCACCCAGAACTGTAGATCATGTGGAGGCCCTTGGGAAATGTAGTAGATACATCTCAGTGTATCCTTCTCTTGGAGAATCGGAACTCACGTGACACTGCTAGAGAGCATGAGACTAGGAAATACAACTCCACAGTGCACTGTGTCTCTATACCCAACAGCCTGTTAAATGATGTCATGATATGGAATACTGATATAGCCAGGACAGTGGGGTTTCTATATCTTTTCAATATCCTTTTGTATTCCTTTGCATAATATTTTGAAAAGACACTGGGCATATTTTTCCTTAAGTGTTTTTCACATTTGTCTGATTTCTGATTTGTTCTTTGACTGTACAACCTTTTAAATTTTCTTAAGATCTTAAGTTTATTTCCCAGATGTGAAGATGTCATGTTTTAATTTGAAATACTAAGTAACTGCAATCAGCTGTAAAAAAAAATTTAGCTAAATCACACTCTTCCCTCTGAACACTTATTTCTCCTTAACAGTCTGTTGACACATAGAGAAGCCACCAATCCATTATTCTTTTTTTCAAAACCTCCTTTTAAAAAAAGACATATTTATCATTCCATAGCCAGCAGGACACCTTTTTTGCTTCTAGGCCTGTGAATCTGAGGTAAAAGCAAAGGATCCATCTCAGACTATAAGACATTTTCTAACATTTCCCTTGAGACTTCCATGGAGGAGCAAGCCCACTTACTCTCACCTCCCCAGGTGACTCTTGGAACCACCATGGGAGAAGGCTAGGGAAAAGCAAGAGCTTTTCCTTGGAGGGGGTTTCTCTCTGATAGCATGATAAAGTGCACCACACTGCTTTCTCATTCCCTCTTCTCAGTGGAACGGGGGGAGAAAATGCTATGAAAAAGAGCTCAAGGATTGAGATAATGACAGGGAGATCACTCACCAGTTACTGTCATGGGTAAAACAGACCCAGCACAAGGAGATTAATGTAATTTACAGCCTATTACTAACAGACTAGAGAAGTGAGAACTAAAAGCAAACTAAAAACACCTGCTCTTCCCCCCAACACCTTCTCATACATTTTTCCCCTGAACAATGCAGTAGAAAGGGGGTTGCAGTCAGTCCATAACGTTTTGTCTCTACCACTCCTTCATGGTCAATCTGCTGCTGCTCCGGTGTGGAGTCCTTCCCACAAGATGCTGTCCTTCCCAAACTGATCCCGCATGGGCTTCCCACAGGCAGTAGCTCTCCAAGCACTGCTCCAACACGGCTCTGTACTGAGGGGCCCACCCTTCAGGCACTGCTCCACACGGGTCCCAGTAGGCAACAGCTCCTCCAGTCCTCCTGCCCCACTGCAGGCTGCTCCCCGTGGGCTTCAGCTCCGGCCTGGGGCTGCGACTGTGGGGGTATCCATGGGCTGCGGCCTTCAGGCCTCATCCACTGCTGCACCACGGGCTCCTCCATGGCTGCATGTGGACATCTGCTCTGCAGGGTGACCATGGGCTGCAGGGATCAGCCTGCTCTTCCATAGGCTCTTCCTGCGCTACAGGGATCTTCTGCTCTGTGCTGGAGCACCTTGTGCCCTCATTCTGCACTGGCCTTGCTGCCTGCAGGGATGTTTCTTTCTCATTTCTCATTCTCCCAGTTGCTGTTGTGCAGCAGTTTTCCCTTCCTTAAGTGGTCCCTTTTGGAGCTGGCTCTGATCTGACATGAGGCAGTGCTGGGCTCTTCTCACCCTGCAACCACCCACTACCAAAACCAAAACTCATTTCTCTAACTGAAGCAGAAACACAGGACCTCTGAAAATGGAATATCAAAAATAAACTTCCCGAAAATGATTTTGCCTGTTTGGACTGTTTTGCCTTTGAGGAAAGAAACTGTGTATCTATTTAAGAAGATTCAAGTGAGAAAGACCCACCCAAGTCTACTTCTGAATATTTAGAAAGTTTTGATATTTGCTTCTCTTGCTGAAAAAGGCTTATTTGAGTTTTATTATGATGTGAGAGAAATAATTTGCTATCCTTTAATTGTTTCCATAAGATCTTTTTTCTTTCTTTTTTCCCTACCATCTTCATTTTCTTTTTACACTGTTCCTAAGTGAAAACAAAACTCTTGTCATTTGTCATTCTGAGCACTCAAGGAATGCTCAGAATTCCTACCTGAGAAGCTCTTCTCATTCAGGTTTCAAAAATATATGTGGTGAGAGAACAGGTCCCAGCTGCAGAACAGAGAACAAATTCAAACTGTCCTGACAGTCACTTATTGGTTATATAAGTCATTTCCTGCCATTGCTCAAGATACTGAAATTGACTGAAATAAAGACATATCCATCCACTCATAATGCTCGTGGGGAAACATTAATTGAAAATGACCACTTTTATGTACAGCTGTATTTTGGATCAGCTCCCAGACATACAAGAAGGAAAAAAAAGAAAAGAGAAATGAAGTGCTGAAGGCTTTCTCAGCAGTCACACCCAACAAATGTATGTCCCAAATCTGTCAAATGAAGTATCTTTTCCTTTTATTCCATCTGGAAACTGTCATTGATTCATTTTACATTTCCTTTCCAATCCCTATTCTCCTTTATAAAATCAAAGAAATCTATACTTTTATTACACCAGGAGGATTCCAAAGAAAATAATCAAATATACTGCTTATAAGCACCTAGAAGAAAACACTGATATGAGTAGCAGGCTACCTGGATTTGCCAGGAATAGATCTTGTCATAACAACACAATTTTCATTCATCACCAGATAAGCTTCATAGGTTAGGGCAGAGCAGATCATGTAGCTCAAGTTTTGTAAAATTTCAGAAGCTTTCACTCAAAATATTGACTAAGTGTAGTTGCCAACAGTCCACTGTAAAGCAGAATGAGTGAAGTATGAAATGAGCAATTATGCAAGGGTCTATCCCGATCAATATATTAATTTATGACATTTAGAATGAAATAGAGGGAGCATGTTAAATCTGTGGGCAACGTAAAACTGAGGCAATCACAAAACTATTGCAGGGCACAGTTAGAATGCAGGATGATTTTGGCAAACAAGATAAATGATTTCTATGAAAATAGAATAGTTTAGTAATAAGTACAAGGTTATAAATGAGCAGAAAGAATCAGCCAAGACTAAACTGGAATTGAATATAGCCAAGACAACAACATGGCATGGGCAATTAAAACAAAACTAATAGAAAATGACAAGACAGTACCACACCAATATCACACTTGGTCACATCAAAAGAAGCACAGATGATGAGTTATATATAAATTTGTCCTCCTCTATACTGAGAAGTGGTAAAAAATGTAGAAAAAGAAGTTAGAAGTCTCACAGAAGTAGAAAACATGCCCCATAGCACAAGTCTGAAGGAATGAGGGTGTTTAAAAGAGAAAAAGGAAAGTATAGTAAATAAATAAGGTATTCTCCGCATCCACATTTTATAGAGCAAAGCACTGTAGGCTTAATCTGCACAAAGATAAAACAAATTAAATATCAGAAAAGTTACCAGGAAAGAGTGCAACATAGCCATTCACCACTACAGGGCTTTAAGAATAGTTTGGTCAAATATCTGTGAGGAATGGTTTAGTGTAGTTACCATGCTTGAACTGCAAGCATTGACAAGGGAACAAACAAGACCTTCTCAGGGCTGTTTCCTGCCCATTTTATGTCCTGTGATGCTTCTATTGCTCTAGTCTTTTACACTATTTGACTTGAATGTTCTTCAGTTGTGTTAAGAATATATTATTATTTGTATCATGGGGCAATGCAAGTCATCATCATTGTTTAGAAAATGTTGGTTTCAGTGAATTATGAAATGCTGTTGTAATTATTTTTCTTAATATATAGTAGCATTAATGCCCTTTGTGCCTTTTGTGGCTGGCACAGAAACTGGAAGTCATCAGTCTATGATGTGACTGTTGAGACACAATAATTGATTTAGCTGTAATAGTATGAGCATGAAAAAGCATTAGAAAACCACTGGGTCACATCTTATGCTAGTTTAAGTGTAACCGATAAGAGAGAAAAACTGTGAGATTTGGAAAACTTGGCTTGAACTTGGATAAAGTAGAATTAAAATAACTCAGGCTTGTCAATGTAACTTTGCTAATGTCCCGTGTACACAAAAGGCAAGCCCTGAAGCTTTCTTAAATGTGACAAGGATTTAATATTGGCTATGGCACTTCCCCATTCCTTGTCACGTCCCAGAAATGCTGAAAGAAAATTTTAGCAAAATAAATGGACATGATATTACATAAACCAGTATTATAACTAACTAGGGGGAAGTTATGCCTTGCAAACTAGAGTGTATATTAGCAGCAAGTAAGGATATTTAGGCCTGATCCATGGACATATTTATGACTCTTGCAGTGTACAATGAAATGGGTTTTCAGGAGAAGCAAAACTGGCAGTTCAGTGCCCTACTAAAATAGGGTAGAAAAAAGAAAACTCCTAAAGCTAGCATGTTTTAGCATTAACTGTTAATACCTTCTACTCACAAACTGGAAAAATGGACAGAATGATGACTGGAGCAGGTTTGGAGATGTGAGTTACGGTTAGGTGCACATTGGCATTAGCATGAAACAGCTCAGCCACTAAATTGTGAGCTTGTTCAGAGCACAGTCTGCTAAATAAATTATTTTGGGCCATATGCTAAGGCGAGTATTTACTTTACCAAACTTGAGCTATCTAAAGTTAGATATCTGTTTTGATATGTTTATTGAAGCTTCCCTTTTAAGGCACATTTCTGGGCTGACTTGACAAAATAATACTTTGTTGGGAAAATATTAAGGACATTCATAAAATTAGTTTTTAGTACTGAAATGATAAAATAGTTTCATCATAATTTTATCTAAATCCAAATGTAGGATGTTGGTCCTTTCTATTATTAAATTATAGGCATGGTTTGGAATGAAGCACAGTTTCAAAACTAAAAAAAAAAAGAAAAAAGAGTACAGAATCTTTTGTTTAGATATGCCCACACTGAAATCTGAGGTTTTAATTATTATTTTTTTGCTAAATCTTCATGAAATGAATCAATGACTGCAATCATATCCTGCATCATTTGTTCAAAAAAGTGGACATATCTAGGAAAAGCAGAAAGAGATGGTCTGCCTAGGCAGCCTAGAGTGACCAGCAGAACTGGGAACAAATCCTGTGTCCTGAGGTCCAGATGAGTTGCCAGCTGCTATTGCCTTAAGTCAAGTTGATTGTTTTTTCACCTGAATTGCATCTCCCACTTTTTCTGTTCACATCAGCATTTGGAATCTGACAGAATACACTTCCATCTCAAAACTGCAGCCAAATAAATCTTCCCACCACAAAGTTAATGGTTAGGATTTCATTTTGGCTAATCACTCCTTCCTTTTGCTGTGAAACAGATCCTATAATTTAACACAAGTGGGCGGTGGCCTTACATATCTAGTATTTTGAATGTTAATTTGAAGTCTTAATATATTTTAAATAAGAATCAATATTTTAACATTTTAAATGTACATTAGCAATTAATATTTAATTCAGACCCAAAACGATAAGCATCACTTGACCTCAGATATGTCCTGCCCCATTTCTATAATCTCTGTTGCTTGTGGACAGATGCCAGAAAAAAATGAAAGAGGAGCATTAAGCATTAAGCTGAACTGTGAGTGTGAAAACGTTAAAGTGATGAAATCTTATGTGCTGAACTTATATGGGCAGCATTTCAGGTGTTTAATTAGTATTCAAAGTGTGCATTTTCAAGAAGATACAGTATCTCTGAAATTTAATTTTCATTGCACATTCACAGGTTGCTGTGCATTTCATTCAGTCTCTGAGCTGCTGTTAATTTACAGTGTCTTGGAGTAAGGGTGAGGGTTTGTGGGTACATCTGTTTCTGATTAAAAAAAAAAAAAAAAAGGAAAACAGTTAAACAGTTTACATTAAGCATGTCTTACTTAACCTCCGCAGATAGTTCAGGAAATGTAGGAAGTCCAAGGATAATTAACAAGTTGAATCCTTTTCAGAGAGGCCAGGGAAGCTACCTACAGAAAATGACAATATAGCAGGTGGTTGTTACATGCTGTGTATCACACACACTGCTCTGAAATGAAGTTTTTCTTGAGCTCATTTTGACATCTTCCGTCCGCTTGACTGCTATTGATGCTCAGTAACCAAGCAACACTCCAGCTGTGCAAAGCACAGCGAGTATCCTGGCATGGGAAGAAGAACCCTTCCCCATATCTGGGACACCATTGTGAGCCTGCAGTTTGTGCAGAACTGTGAGGATAATTTCAGCTTTCAGGATAAACTGGATCCAGACTCTTCCAGTGATGTAGCAACTGAACTCTAGTTGTCTTGAAGTTATACCTTCAAGTTATTTAAAATATATAGCAGTTTATTAGGAACTTAGTGCATTTGAAAGGAGTTGGAGTAGGGTGTTATTTTGAAATTTTGAAATTTTCATTTTTTCCAGCTGATATTCTAATAGTGTGGAACTAAGGAACAGAAGAAATCAACAAACTAGAGTCTGAATCAGATAACTATATGTGCATAGGGGTATCTTGTATGCTGTGGGCTGTACTGAAAGTCAAAGTTCAGTGTTTTCAGGATGTTTGGTTGATTGACATTTGTAGAGCAATAGTTATGAAGCAACTGATGAGCTTGATAACACACCCTTTATAGTTTTTTACTCCATCAGAGAACATATGTATTCATTTTGCTATCTGTCATGTATATATGTATTTTCTTTGCTTTACGTTTTCCGGTGATTTCTCCAGTCATATTGTCATGGCTGACATGGCTCACTAATTCATTCACCTAACTACTTGAAGTCATTGTAGCATCTGCTCTCCTTCTACAAATAAAAGGCAAAATAACTGTAAATAAATAAAGGCATGACTCAAGCAAACTAAGTAGGAACTGAGCTATCTAAGAAAATAGGTTTCTTTACATAGATTCTGGTCTCCTGCACCTAAAAAAAGAAATAAAAGGACATTAGGGTTTTTAAATTTCTCTGTTAGGGTACTGAAGGAATGAGAATCATTATGAGAAGTCTAAATGGAGACACAAACACACCTAGGTTTTCTATTCCTTCTTTTTCCAGAGTGGCTGTTATCTATTTCCTGAATATCCAACAGGATGTCAGCAATCAGTCTCTACCTCGATGTCATTTTGCCTAGAACAAAATGTCTCAGACCTATTTGGCATTAATTTAAGCCAGATTTCTCTTTCTGTCATAGCAAAGGGACTTCACACTGGCCATAAAGGGAATTTAAACACATATTTAAGAGGGCTGTTCCAATTGGTATCTAAAAAATTCTTAGTTATCTAAGTCAGACTGACTCATTCCCACTTACAACAAGCACAGGGGAAAAGAATGCAATTAGAAAAACCTCAGGTCCCTGAGCAATGAAATGTACAGATTTGAGATATGCTTTCTTTTTTTTCTGATGTTTTTTTCCCTACTCATCCCCATAAAGATGTGCATAAAAGTATATAATTCTCAAACTGCTTTGCTCTGCCCTATAAATAAAGTTGAAATAGGAAAAAAAAATCAACAAAATGTAAGAAGGCAAATATCATTTGACCTTTCTAAGTTTAAGCAGCCTCACATTTGGCATATTAACTCCAAAGTGTATCTCATATTCACACCCCTTCTGAGCCTTGGGGAGTTACAGTCACAGCCAGTGACTGTAAAACCTAATAGCTTTCCATCCTCCCAGGATTTAAGGAAGAATCATATGTTTTCTGCAAATGCCGTGTCAAAGATTTAGATCGGGTGGCTGATATCACTAAGTGCTGGTTATTTGTTTTGGCTTCTATAAAAGGGAATTGTACTTCAGTAGTGTGGAAGTAAAATTCTTCGTAGGTCAAGTGACTTCAGAGCAAGTACTCATAACATTAGGGTAGTGTGGTTAGGTTGTAGTTGGTCTTGATGATCTTTTAAGGTCTTTACCAACCTGAGCAATTCTATGATTCTATGATTCTATGACTTGAAAATGTAAGTACTTCATTATGCTGCTGATGAGTGAGTAATTTGACCTCATTGCTTTGGCATTCTTAATATCTTTGGTTTAAGTGAGGAAGAAATCTTAAAATAGGATGTAAAGGATCAGAGGTTAAACTCATGATGTAATTAAAATTGCAGTCTTAGGGTCTGCCCTTTAAGCTTAAATGTCATTGTAAGTTAAGGCTGAAATGATTTAATGCACATTTCTATATTTGGGTAAACTGTGATGGAATGAATTCCAAAATGTGTGCATCAGCCTTACAGCCGAGTTTCTTTAAGATAAAATATTTTTACAAACAAGGAGAAAAACAAGCAAGTTTTGAGTTTAAGAATCCCATACACAAGTCAATCACTGTAATACCATGTTGTTTAGAGTTGTGTCTCCGTTAACATTTCAGAGAAGATTGAGGTTAATGACGTGTTGCGATAGCTTTCAGTTCTGGCACTGCTGGAAGCAAATATTAGTTTAGTGCTGTCAGACAGCACAAAGATAATAACATGCTAAGTGACACAGGCATACCCTGAACTGTTGCTAAGATTTGGAGCTATGTCTTTTTATCCTTGAGCTTTCTGCCCTTCCAGCTGTTGCCTCTGTGCCTTGTTACCCAGGCCTGAGGGCCGGGAGACTCACTGGCAGCAGCAGATGATGGCAAAGCGCAACACATCCCTCCCAGAAAACCTCTGTTCAACCAGATCACAAAAAGCTCACTTCTGCTTATGCAGGGTTTGCGCCACTACTGCCATATTCATTTCTTTCTAGCCTAAAAAAACATTGATTTATATAATTGTTGATTCAGAGGGGAGGAACAATGCATGCATATGTGCTCATGTGCTCTCTTTTTTTGTTTATATAATGTGCAAGTAACAGGGAAGATAAATCTAACACTAAAATAGCTAGTGAGATTTGAGGATTGGAAGAGTCTCATTTTGCTCAGTGACATCACAGACAAGAGAGAAAACAGATATATACATCAGACAAATCTATATATCCAGGTGCATATCAGACTCATGAGCTTGGATTAATATCTGTCTCCTCCAAGCTGAAGCAGATTGAGTTTGTACTTGGTTACCAAACTGAGGACCAAAAGCTGTCCATAAATGCTGCTGTCAACACCATTTTGTTAATTGATATTGGCTAATTGCACTTATGTGGCTTTGTCGTACTAGTCTAATGAGATGTCTTGATATGCAAAACATTTAGAGTCAGATATTGTAAAAAATAGAAACAAGGTTAAAAATAAACATCTTGCAATGTTTTGATAAAATGTGGACCACAACAGAAAACTAAAACCACAGTGATGTTTCCTCCTTTAGGACCCCGTGTTACCTCTTGATAACCCCTACTCCTGTTTTCCTATAAGCAGAATACATTTGTCTGCACATGTGAATGTAAAACTGAGTCTAGTGAAATCTTTGCAGCCAGTATCTTTGTTTCACTACATGGTCACGTTTGTAACATTCTCCTTCTGCCAATGTATGTTTTCTTTCTCATAGATTTCCTCTCTTTATTTTGCAACTCCAGCTTGTTGTCTCCTGTTCACTGCTTCCTTCAGAGAATCACAATTATGCCTCCATGACTCTCTTATAAAAGTGAGACTAAACAGTGAGAAATCAGAAAGTATTTCCATCTTTCTCACAGCTGGCGCTTCAAGACACCTGACAAGAACATTTGTGTCTGACTTGTTTATTTACTCATTTGCACTAACAAATTGCTGCCTGTGGGCTGTTTACGTACAAACAGGTTTTATTAAAAATCAAACTCTTTTTATGCAGTTTATTAATTGAACAGAGGCTATCTTGGCTAATTGAATTGTTATGTTTAAAGGGTTTCCTTCGCCTCTGGCCACAAGCAAAGATCTGTCAGTAAGAGTACAAGCTGGCAAATTATCTGTAGCATAATTTTCTGTAGCTCTCATTCAATTAAGAGGCCTGTAACAGTTTTTGCCTTTTCTTATAGGTTCCACCAATACTTCTGGACAAGCAGTTTTCAGAATTCACGCCAGATATCACACCCATTATTCTGGCTGCTCACACCAATAACTATGAAATCATCAAACTCCTTGTGCAGAAGGGGGTCTCTGTGCCCAGGCCACACGAGGTCCGCTGTAACTGCGTTGAGTGCGTCTCAAGTTCAGATGTGGACAGCCTTCGGCACTCTCGATCTAGGCTCAATATCTACAAGGCTCTGGCAAGCCCATCCTTGATTGCTCTGTCCAGTGAGGATCCTTTCCTTACTGCTTTTCAGCTGAGTTGGGAGCTGCAGGAACTGAGTAAAGTTGAAAATGAATTTAAGTCAGAATATGAGGAACTGTCACGGCAGTGCAAGCAATTTGCAAAAGATCTTCTGGATCAGACACGGAGTTCCAGGGAATTGGAAATTATTCTTAATTACAGAGACGATAATAGCTTGATAGAAGAACAAAGTGGCAATGATCTTGCAAGATTGAAACTGGCAATTAAGTACCGTCAAAAGGAGGTGAGTGTGCTGGAGAATATTTAAGCATATTTAGTAGTAGTAATGTGCTAGATAATAGCCTGAAGCTAATTCTTTTAACTGAGACAAATTCTGCTGTTTTTCTACATGGTCTCTTCTTTCTTTACATTTTTAATTACATGTATTTGAGTAACTCTCATTATAATAATATCAGAATCTGAAATGTTTGCTATAGCCCATATCCAAAGAATTTTTTCTTTTACACCTGAATAGACTGTAGTTGTGCTCTAAGATACTCTTCAATAGGAGGATGAGAAATATGTACAGTATATATGTATTAATTGTGTCTGATAGGAAAAGGGAGCTATGTGTTTAGATACTTGTAAAATAAGTTGCTTCTCTAGAGGTTTCTTCAGGAAGTATCAATGAGTATTATAAATAGACGATGAAATATAAGGTTAATAGCAATGTGCGACTCCCAGAATTTTAATATTCTTGATGTTTGTTTTCTTCTTTATAAAATTCAAAATAGAATTACCTGGGTATTGCTTTCCGTAACAGTTAAAAACTCATGATTATATTTCACAGATGCAGTTATTCAGTCGATGCCTGCATCTCTTTTAAAAACATTGAAGTTCTTACATGCATGCAAAAGCAAGAGAATCACAATGGAAAGATGTGTTACAAAGAAAATTCCTCTGAGACTTCCAAAACTTCACTTGATTCCTGCTAGAAATAAAGTTAAAATGTATTTTTTCATCTCATTTGGAACTTCTACATCAAAAATAAAATGAAATGTTGAAGTGTGAAGGCAAGAAAAAAAAAAAACTTCAATAATTAAAAAAGGTTAATTGTTCATATCAGGTATGGTAAATGTTTTTTAAAAAGTCTGTGTTGTACTGAACTATTTTATCACTGCTAAATCTCTATTTGGAAAAAATATAAAAGTATTAATATTTTAAGTATGTGAGAAAGATTTGCAGGAGCAGTAACTAAATATGTAGTAACTCTGTTGACCATTTAAAATATAATTTAGCAATGTTAAGATTTCATGAAAGCAGGGACCTACTGAAGTATCAATGCAAAAATATCTGAATTGGTCTCTGATCTCATAATAAGTAATCTAATGTGTATTTTTTTTCCTTCTGCAAATGGACTGCATCATTACATAATTGTTTGTCTAATATTTTAGGTAATAAATTCTCTGCCTTTGTAAATTATTTTCAGATGGTGCAGTTCCAGACTTTTCCTGTAGTAACTACTTTTTGATTGCTTGAAATGCAAATTTTGTATTAAAATGCATGGTCCTATAGTCATTTAAGAAATTCTAGTTTGATTAAACAGCTAGAATACAAAAACCTGACAGGTACAAAGCTTGAATTTTCTTAATTTGTGATACAGACAGTCAGAGACGTGTTGGGGGGAAATGATTTTTGTATTTCCCTTTGATTCCCATGCCTAATTAAATTGCAGTATTACAGCTGATTACACTTTATTGATTCTGTGTAATAGCAAACATTAAACCTATTCTGTTTTTTCATATTTTACATACATTCTTCATTTCTATAAACATTTACCACTATTCCTCCCCTTTGAGTCTCTCTGAAGTAAAATCAGATTTTATTAGGTTCCTTAGCTTTGCTCCTAAATATATTTGCTACTAGATACTGACATATTTGCAGGTGTTACTGATTAGTTGTTTTTCCTCTGATGATTACAACAGTATTTCTGGCAAATCAGGCACAAAGGCCAAGAAGCTTACCTTGGGCATAACAAATACTTGGGTTCTAGCTATACTGGTAGATAGAGATCATGTTTAAATGAGATCAGATAGGTATTTCTGTTTCTGGTGTTAAGGTTGTTACAAGATGTTACAAGAGGTACTAAATCCAGCAGGCTCCAGGGCCTGGGGAGTCTTTCAGCCTGGATCCTTTAGGCCAGCCTGTGGTATCTGGAGAACCCAGGGTCTCTAGCATACTGATCAACTGCTCATACGAGACAGGCCTTGACTGCTTTCTCCTCTCCATTTTGTCATGTTTCTTCCTTGATCATTCTCTTTACCTCTCCTTAGCCCTTTCCATAAACATCTCGTAATAAAGTTTATGTAATCCTAGAAGATTCTTCTGATACTCCATAATAAGTTTCACACAGTTTCATGAAACCCATAACTCTCATGATAATGATATTTTCCCCTTGTAATGGTCTGTTGCAAAGCTGAGGTTGACCCTTCTCAAAGCAGTTGCATCCAGTCCTTTAATGGCCCGTTCATCTGAGTCTGGTCTTCATCATTGCCTCCATTGTCTTCTGGTTTCTGTGCTTCTGTGTTGAATTCATTGTTTTCCTTTTTATTTTCTATTTCTGTTATGTTAATTAACCTTTAACCAGGTAATTCACTGTATCAGATA
Organism: Pavo muticus; assembly: GCA_016647715.1. Taxonomy (NCBI): domain Eukaryota; kingdom Metazoa; phylum Chordata; class Aves; order Galliformes; family Phasianidae; genus Pavo; species Pavo muticus. The sequence goes on along the minus strand of JACDJE010000075.1, from coordinate 2,572,284 downwards.
CTCTCATATTTCATACTTCCTTACATGCTTGATTACCAGCAGAAGAGGTAATTCATAAAGTTTATTTGAAAATGGTAAGAAAAATATGTGGGATAGATTTTAAATAGCCTATTAAGATTTTTTTTTATTATTTAACTTGCTTAAAAATACAGATTTGGCTTCCTCTGCCCTATATATCTCAACCACCAAGAGTCAGCTCCTCACCACACACATTCCTATTCTAACAGGAGCAATCATAGATTTAACTTTTTTATTTGGGGGAAAGAGAGGCTTTAATATTTTTCCTTCTCTGTTTTCCTTTTTCTTTTTCTTTCTCCTCTCCTCTTTTTTCTTTTTATTTTCCTTTGTTGTTGTTGTTTGTTTGCTTGGGTTTGGTTTTTTGTTGTTGTTGTTGTTGTTTTTGTTTGTTTGTTGGTTTTGTTTCTTTTGGATAGTAAAATTCCACATTATGTTAATATATTAGGGTTGAGGTCAGAGATCCACGAGTGAATGAACAGGTCTGATTGTTCAGAACATCCAGTCTAAGTCCAAGAAATGTGACTCAAAATAACAAAATAATTAAGCATGAGGAAAACTGTTCTAGAAACATGCCACATTGTTCAGGAGTCGAAGTTCCCTTTTTTTTTTTCTTTCAAATTTCAAATTAGACTATAAATTATTAGCAGTAATTCCTCTTGGCCTTAATAAGAAAGCGAGCATGGTGATTATTAGAACTCAGTATTGTAAAGGACTGCATTAGGCTTTGGATAATATAACTTGGTTTAAACCAGACACGAGACTAGGTAGGAACAGCAGATTGAGAGTTCTTGTGGGAGAAGCAGATAATTGAATGGTAAAGAATTTTTGTGATGTAAAGAGAATAAAATTGGCAAATGTGAGAAAACTCCAGCTGGGAGTTGTTGAGAAGCTTCCAAAATGATGTAGTGTTTGACCAAATATAGATATAGAAATATCTTGTAATGAACAGAGAAAGATCATTAAAGTTGAAGTGTTTAAGCATTGCTCAATGTAGTGATCTACAAGCCCATGGTACCACCTTTGTATTATCATCTATGGAAATCAAGAAAGCATACACATTCAGAATGTAAACTGATAAAACCAATAACTTTGTTAATAAATAATAACATGAAAAAAATGTACCAGGTTTACACTGTGGAATGATATCTGCAGGACTGTTGAGAATATCCTCACAGAGTTGCGTGGCAGAATTAGGGAGTATCTGTCAGCACATATGTGTACTTACCTGCAATTTTAGCATAGCGTGTGGGACAGAACAGCCAATGTACAACATTTTTTCTTTTAATTTTGCACCACTGGTGCTGTTTGCTTGTAAGAAAAGAAGAGTTGCTAATGCTTATGATGCCATTTTCTACCATTTCCCAATCTACAATTGGCAGCAAGTAAGAGAGATTCCCTGATACCTCCACTCTACATTGGACACTTACTCTGTGCTGTATAATATTATCTAGACTAAAGGAGAGTTTAATTTTGTAAAGGCTGTCACTTACATTTCTCTGTGTACAGTGAGAAATAGTTTCCTGTTTTCCTGAAGCAAATAAAAATATTGCCCAATCCAACTGTGGTCTCGTTCAAGTACATAGAAGGAATATCCCCAATTTTGTATATAAGCAAAAGTTATTCTCAGATGTCACATATGACTCATATGTCACTCTGAGTTCCAGCAAATTGCAAACCATGGCGCAAAAATGCAATTAAATACTGGAGTATAGAGCAGTCTATAATAAGAAGTAGAGCCAGTCATCCTTGCTGCTGATTGTGGAGTGGGTGTTCTGTCTTACATATTGAGACTTTGTAATGAAGAAATCTCAGCAAAACCACATTGTCTGCCACCATTCAATTAGCTTGTTTTAACTGTGCTTCTGCTTAGATATTATACATGTATCTACACAAATGGGAAGAAACGTTTACTAAAATGCCTACTTTGTCAGCCATATCTGAAATGAAGAACAGGAGTATTAGTAGACTCCAGTCTCTATCTTCTAGTTTCATAAGAACATTTTTTAGGGGAATGTAAAAAATTGTACGTGTAATGTATCTCTCTGTTTAGGCTGGCCAGCCCCATGCTAACTGGCCACGGTCATTTAAGACATAGTTGTATGAGCTCAGAAGCAGTACCAAGCTATGGTTGCCATTATTGGCAGTACTATCTCATTTTGCTTTGCTATTAGACATTTGGTTATCAACCCAGAGAAAAGGAGAAATGTTAATTTTATTGCTTCACTTTTCAAAAGGATGGAGATTACCTGTTCTGTTTTGTTTTGTTTTGTTTGCTCTTTGTCCCATTTTTAGTTTACCATGATCATCTTTCCCTTCCTCTGTAAGCAATAAGCAAAAGAGCAATCCACCTTCTTCAGCCCTGGCTCTTAGGGTACCAGTCAACTGAGGAAAGAAATTTTAAAATATTCATCTACTAGAAATGGGTAAGAAACATGTTTGCAAATTCCATTTTTCCTGAGACCAAGTATGAGACCTTAGAGTCACCTTGTCTTCTTTATGGCACTATTATTTTTATACAAAAATATGGATTTTCTTACAATACTTACTATAGAGGAACATCATTTCTGCAGTACAAGAATGAGTAAGAAATAAAAAGCAATGGTGTAAAGTGAAGGCAGAGCTCTCACATGGGAGGTGAGGAAATAACAAAAGAGGCAGCAGAATTTCTGAAGATTAGGAATGGACATTTCTTCTGATCTAAAGGTTTGATTTAAAACAAAGAACAGTTGCTAAATTTCCATTTCTCTTTCCAGTACATTTCTTTAGAGCTGAAATGTTGATTTTTACCAAAAATTTGACTTCCTAACTCAAAAAACGTTCCTAAATGCCTCTTGCTGCTCTTCTTCCCAGTTCCCAGGGCAGGCTTATTTCCGAGCCACTGGAGTCATTGGTACCTGCAGAGCCTGAAATGGCAAAGAGGTTGAGAAACAGGGAAAAAGACAGTGGGTCTTACCAATTAGCATGGTTAAAGACCATGCTCTAGATTAAAAAAAAAGAGACTTTAATAATGAGAATTTTATAGAAAATATTTAATGGAAATCAGCTTCAAACTATCTTGCACATTTATTTGCAGTCAGGCAAGAAATAGGATCGACACTCCCACAAATGAAAAATAAAATATACCTTATGAATCAACTGTTTTTAACATAAACATGTAAGTTAAAATGCACACCAAAGATTACTGATATAACCAATATTTCTAGGTTATTAATCGGTTAATTAATTCTTAAGTATAGTAATAGGGTATTTATATTTCATGGATTTATACTTGTTTTCTAGGAAAATGGGGATGGAAGACTAAAAAAAAAAAAAAAGATTTGCTTAAAAATGCCATCACGCATTCATCATTAGTTTTCTATGTAAAATACAGTCCCACTGAAATATAAGTGTTTCACGATAGTGTCACAAATTCAGTGAAATTTTCAACGAAAACATGTCAAGTCATTCCAAGTCTATCATTTCACGCTGATGCCTAAACACTTTATTTCAATAAAATAAAGCATTTTGTTTTACTGTAGATTCTTCTTCACTTGCACTTTAACATTTTTGACAGAGTATTATTTATACCTAATATCATACATATCATTTTATTGTACAAATCAGTATACGTATGATACAAAGCAAAAATTATTATTGAGCATTTCAACAATGACTAGATAAAAAAAATGTGAAAGTATTAAAATAAAATGTTGGCATCTCCTATGTATTGTGTTCTAATTGTTTAAACTGTCATTCTTCTGGAAATGTTGGCTTTTATTCTGATATGAAATATAAAATATGTCTGAAAATACTGTAAATTTCCATACAGCTCCTCTGGCAGCAAAGCAGTGTGGAAGTCTGAGTCAAACTTTGTGTCTCAGTGCATTTTCCTTTTGAATCACAGATTGATTTTGAGTGATTTAATAGCCATTATAATGAATTTCTGATTAATATTCTTTGATATACAAAAGCCTGAATTATTGACTATGTTAGGAGGAATGACTTTGGAGACACAATATCTAAGAATTACCTTGAGTTTAAAGAAAAAACAATAAGAAAAGTAAATGGAAACACAGGAAGTATGTGTTAGCCAGTCACTGCAGCTATGTGATTATTTGTCAAAAGACTGGAAAGGTGCAGTCAGAAGTCCCCATGAAAAAGAAAATAGCAGAAACCCACAAAGCACTGACTCTGATAATATTTGGACATTTTTAACACCAAAGGAAGATGTGTTTAGTCTGTGAATCCCATAACTGAAAGGAATGATGTATGCAGGTTTGAGTAGATGTCTCCAAAAGACCCGTCTCGGCAGGCTCTCAGCCATAGTATTCCAAAAGTTTGATAAACAGTTTGCCAGGTATTCTAAAGCAGGTCATGTGTTTGCTTTGTAAATCATGTAAAAGTCTCTGTGTTTATAGATAAAGACTCCTCAGATTGTTAAATAGCATAAATTATGAAAGTAGCTTATCTACTACACATGCTTAAAGTCTTACTCTAATTAGTTATCTGTTACATCAGAATCCAGTGAAAGCTGCAGTTATTGCTGCTAGGAAAAAATGTTCTTTTATCACAGAGAGGGAGCACATCTGTTTAAGATGGGTATTTAATTTTGCCTACATTTTAAACATGCAGTGAAGCAATCCTCCTAAAGTGAGTATGAAAATTCCTTACATAGTCAAAAGAGAATGGTACACACACAGGGAAATCCTGTCTGCTCAAGATATGATGTCTAAGTTGACTGTGGAGATGTCTCTGTTCCCTTGGCTGGGTAAGGAAACAGGAAACTTCAATTAGAAGAATTACTTCATGAGCCACTGAAAACATAGATGCAAGTTAGATACTGTAGTGCATCAACTGTAGGTTTTATGCTGTGTTAATGGAGATTTTAGATTCAGAAGGCTCAGAGACCACATAAGGGGAAAGGAATTTCTGCACTAACTTTTTAATGATGTCTCCAAAGGCAGCAGTAACCTTTGAATTCTATATGCTGCACACATGTTCCAGTCATCTCATCAAAGCTCTAGTTAGACTATTCATGAACTGACACCAGTGCCTTTTTATTTTGAACACTTGGAAGGAATAATTAACACAAGGAGATTTTCTGTTAATGAAGTACAGTGGCAGTCTCTCATTTCTGTTTCTTTTTTGCATCGTCCTTAAAAGAAAAGTTGCTATGATGTCTGCGTAAAGCAGAAGCAAGCAGTAGTGCATATCCCTAACTAGCAGTGCACAGCCTTTCTGTTAGGATGTGACTGGCAGCAACAGAAATTGGCTTTTTTGTTTGAAGGAGTCACTATTAATGCACCAACAAACTTCCCTAGAGACCTGGGATACATTTAGCCCCAGGAACTTCTTTTTCATACTTAAAGCCATAAAGCTTTCACTTAACAAGCAAATTTTGAGACACAAAAATTCTTTGACTTGGTGGATAATCACAGTAGCACACCATATTTTATTTGGAATATAAATGTGTTTTACAGTCCTCTTTTCTCCCTCCTTTCCTCCCTCCATGTACTTGCTGGTTGTCTGGCTGTTCTTCAGCAGCCCCAGCAGGAGCATTCATCACACATTTCAGGATGATTAGTTTTGCTGAGTGATGAGCACCAAAGTGAGCTGTGGAGGAATCTGCTTCTGCTGACTGCCTCCACTCCTCCCACAACCTCCATCAGTCCTTCCTGAGTGCTACCACCTCTCCCTAGTGCAGCTACTCCTTTGTGCTCCCTCCTCCAACTGCTGTAGCATACCATCAGCTATGTTTCACTCTACTCCTCACTGCAAAGACCAGTACTTTCAGATAATTCATGTTACATCAACTGTTAGCACCTGCCCTAGTAGCAAGAAGAGATCACATGGGCATCTATCTCAAAAAGGAGTATTTAACTCCGTTCTCATTTTTTCTGTTTCTTAGCTCCCGGGATGCTCTTAAGCAACCCTTCATCTCTCATGTGTCTTGTAGGATTCTGTCACACAGAGCTTTCTGTCCAGTATCTAGCCTTTCTGTGTCTGTGCTAGGAGGAATTGAACTAAGATTAAGTAACTGCTTAACAGGCACATTTGAACAGTTAGCTGGATGAAAATTCTGAACACTGTTGCAGAGGGATATTTTCCCCTGCTTCACTGATCTCCCTCCGTTAAGATAAATGTTTATTGAATAAAACAAGACAAGAAAAGCAAACTTAGGTACGTCTGCTTGTTCTTTTCATCAGCCTTCCTTATGCTCCATCAGGTATCCACAGAGCATTTCTCTCTTCCCTTTTGAGCCCTGATTTTTACTATAAGTCTTAACTGTCAAGCTTAAAAATATTCATTTATTGCCTCCATGAATATATGCATCCATTATCAAAGATAAGATTTATGATTAAAAAAAAATCCAGTAATATCCAATTCATTCAAGTCTAAGAGGAGATCATTACTTTCCAGTAGAGAATAGTCTGAACTTTTCAGCCCCAGGAATTAAAATAGGAAAAAATGACAAAGAGGTATTCAATATAGCACTGGTATGAAAAATAAAAACTTATGTTTGTGAAAGTCATGTAAATCTCAAGCTTGACTGGTGACATTTGAAATTCTAGGGAATTTTGAGTACTGAAAACAAAATGTTCCTACGAAACTATTAAAAAGTCCTCCTTACAGGGGCACTTGTCTTCCTTCTGAAAAAAATAGGATGACATTCCTCTTCAATCCATTCTGTTTTTACCATATCATTCTCAGACCATATACTTCACGTGGTCCAGCAGTGGACATTCTACCCATGTACTCTAATCCAAGAATTGAAAAATTCTGATGATTACTGAAAGTATCACAAGAAAGGTAAAATTGCCAGCAGTCTGTTAATGTTTATTTGAACTTTAAGCCTTTACAATCATTTCAAGATTAGTCCAGATATTAGATTAGCTTTCAGATAATTGTTTAGATTGAATTAGACAGCTGAGAAATGTAGGAAAATCTTTGTTGGTTATTTGGACACCTAAAATATACCTGGAGACTCTAATTATATCTCCTTCCTCCTATTTATAGGTACTCTCCAGGAATTTCAATATTCGTATCAATTTCTTCTTCATCTTCTGTTCTTTTTTTTTTCCCCTAACTCTCTCTCTCTTTTCCTACTCAATTGTGGAGACTTCTACATTCTTCACTGCTCTAATCGTGGGGCTGATATTACTGTAAATACTCCTGGGCCCCATTCACTGCAGCTGTTTTTGCCAACCACACAAGTGGTTACACATCCATGACAGAGGGAGATACTGTCACGAGTGAATATAAAACATAACCACTTCTTGTTGCTTTATCTTTACTGATAATTTCACTTGCATTTGTATAATTTGCAGATTGCAGAGCCTGACACGATTTAAAACAAATGCAAAGGTGTATTGAAATAAAATAAGTAGAGAGACATGAAAGCACGTTACTTTTCAATGCCATTTTCCTTTTACAGTTCATTTGGGCTGACAGTAAATGAAGTAGACCATTTAGAAAGTTATATGTGTTGCAAGTTGCTCTGCAGACATACTCAAGAACTGTTCTGTTTATGTAATATGTAAGTGCTTTTGGATTGTTTCTTTCTCTTTTAGCCTATCAAATGCTTAGCAAGCCAAGGATAAAGAACGGAGATTGCAGACATCCTGTCTTTTACACTTTACATGAGGTCTGTCAGAGCCTCAACTGATTAATAGTTGTCATTTTAACAATTAATTCTTTTTTCCTGTATCATGTACCTCAGTCTCTTGAAGATATCTTGGATACATTTGAGAATGTCAAAAGGTACAAGATATAAAGGAATTGAGAACTCTTTAGGGTCTACATATTGTTGTTTATAGGTGAACTCTGTGTGTAAACTTCTGCTACGGAGCCTAAATTAAGTTCAACAGCTCCTAGAGAATTTTTCACGTGAGCAAACACTGAAGATCAGTTTATTTTCCTAACCAAGTGTCTAGCACTGTCTGAGAAAAATTAAGCTGTAATCAGAGATGGTAGATATGCTGCAATAGCTGCACTGGATACATAGCCTTCTAGAGAAGGAAGTAGAGGCCAGAATACTTTAGAACATTCAGAATAGCACTAGATGTCTGTGTTTATATAGGTATCTGAATTGTAGCTCCAGATGTGAGCTGAATTTCTTCCTAGGATTCATTGTCTGTATTAACTGTATAATCACTAATAATGGGGACTTGAGTAGCATTAAGGCTCGCTACTGACATGTACCTAAATTTGGCTATTTCATTCTCAAAGTGAATCCCTAGTCTGTGGTAATAATTCGTGGAAAGTAATAGGCACTTCCAGAATCTTATTCTGTTCATCTAATCTAAAATGAGATTATTTCCTCTTTTCTCCTGAATGGTTGGTGAAGAGAAGTCCAGATGACTAACTTAAGCCACGTTTTCTATAGCTAAATGTAAAATGGAATTAATTTTGTTTGTTTGTTTGTTTAGTTTTGCACATTCAAATGTTATCTGGAAAGTTGTCATCTAGTAGTAATACAATAGGAAGGAAAACACCTTCTGATATCATCACTTTCTGCTGTTACTTGCCCCTTTGTATCACATATAAGAGCATGTGTTTCTTAGGGAACATCAAATCACACAGTTGTGTGGTTTGGTGAGGACTTTTTGTTTCTTTCGATATCCAGTTATGCATTGTCACTTACCGCTAGTCTTGACCAGCTCCATACAACTTTGTGTCCATTCTACGCGGGCTGCTTTTCCTATCCTCTGTATATATAATTGAATAGCATCTTTGCAGGGCTAAGTTGTGGTGGTTTTTTGCCTGTTATCCCCTAACACTAAGAATCCATCAGTATTTACACTCAGATCTTTTTTTGTTTCATTCTTTGCATAAATTCTGTGAACTCTGTGGTACTTCCACATAGGGTGTTTTATTTATTTTCCTTTCTGCTTTAATTCAGGCCTTGCCATTCTAATTTGGTATTTACTGTTTTACTTACTGTAGTCATACAAGATACTCCTAGAGAAAGATGCAGAGCAAAACACTAAGGAAAGTTTGATGAAAAAAGACATTTTGGAGAAATATTTTTTTAAAAAGTGAGAACTCTTTTGCCAGAGAGAGAGTAGGCTCAGTGTAGCTTCAACATTTGCAAACAAGAAAGATGATAAGGAAATATTTTTATAGAACGCTTTTAAGAATAGAGGAAAACCAAAGATAAATGCGTATGAATATGAAGAGAAATGAATCAGGAGCTGAACATCTTCTAGCATGTTATTTATTACATCATATCATGCTTTTTTTTTTTTGCTCTCACTGTGTTTCTTTCATAATGTGGAAAAAAATGTGATCATCCTTATCATTTGTAGGAGTGAGATGACAATTGCAGATCTTCAGTAAGTAGAAACTGCTGTAAGTCTACAAAATGCAATGTACCTATGTTCTGTTTCTCAAGTACAGGATCTAGCTCATTATTTTTTTAGGTAGATGAAGAGGAAAAAAAAAGTTTCACCCTGCCCGCAGTGAAGAAAGATAATAATATTTAATTAGTAAGGTAATGTATTCATTTAAATTAGAGGTTGTTCTAAATAGCTAGCCTTAAGGGCTTCATTAGCAGCTTTGTTAGGGTTCACAAAAAGACATGACTCAGTTATGCAGCATTTGACATTAAGCCAGGCTGAAAGTGTTAAGGAAAGTAAAAAATTTTTGACACGTTATTAATAAAATTAGTTCAAGGCTTGGACTCTGGGTTTTGTTTTGTTTTGTTTTGTTTTTTGTCCTTTTAATAGCATGCAGTGCTATTTTAATAGCTGTTCTTGCAGAGCACTGTTGCTATGAGGTCCTGAGATATTCTACGTAACTTTGAGTACTTAACTGAGGCACTGTCAGACCCAGCCTAATATCCCTTCATATTTGATAGGAAGAGATAGATATCTCCAGACAACAACTCAGAATGTCTACGAACAAAATCATTTTTGGCACCACCTACAGTCCTTCCACTGATTGTAGAGGTGACATGGGATAACTAGATGTGTTATACAGGGCAAAGAGAAGGTAAAATTCTTTCTGAACAACATAGCGTGATAGATATAATTCCAGAAGGTAAAGAACAGTTGCCTTAAGCTAATTTTGTGAAAGTCTTGATATTCTGTTCTGAGAATTGGAAAAACCCCTTAAGCTGAGATGGATTAACCTTGAGGGTCTGTCTACTGGCATCTCTTCAGCAGCCAAAGATGTGGCTTCCTTTCAAATACACCATGAGTTCGATATTAAGCAGAAAAGTTCAGGGAGAAACTGAGTTTCTCACAGAGACTCATGTTGTTTATATGCATTCACCTGTTTAGATGTCACTTTGGAGTTCTTTGTGGGGGAAAAGCTTGGACATGGAAAATGTCTGCCTCTCTTGAGGGAAAAGGTCTCAGTCATGCCATTTGCACAGCTTGTGTTTGAATTACAGAATGGATCAAATAGTCTCAGATTGACTCTTCCTAAACAATATTAATCGTTTCAAGGTTAGATGAAAATTTTTGCTGGGATAACTACTTTTGAAGCTATGATAGTCTGCAAGACTACTTTATGTTGAACCATTTCTTCATCATTATTTTCAAAACTTGTAGTTTGTTCAAAACCAAAGTAAAACTCTTGAAATAAAAAGAAAAAAGCTTTTATATTCACTATATGCGGTCCTATTCTCAATATAAATGTGTTAGTCAAATCACATGAAGGATATGTAGCATAATCACACTTGACTGAAGAGAGGTTATTGTCTTATCCATTAAAGAAAATTAAGGTTGGGTCTTCCTAACCTGGCTGTGAAAAGTGCTCTTTTCTCTGTACTAAACCCTGGCAAAATTTGTCTACAAGTAAGAGCACATTTTATTTTCTGTGAAAGATCTTTCCAAGTATCATCATTGCAACTTACTGTGTGCAAATAATGGTAAAATAAAACTTTGTCAATACTTAAGATTATGTTGATTTGCAGTTGGCTTGCTTTTGAGTTCAAACATTCTAGTGAAATTTTACAGTCAGAATATACGTATTTGCTTGGGTGCTAATTATATTTGTGGCTGAAGATGTGTCCTTTACTTCAATTTTAGTAAGACTTTAACAACATCACTTTGCACTGTATTATTTTATCCAAGTTAGATGTTAGGATTTTGCTGTGTGGACTGACTAGCAAGATAGGTAAAAAATAGATTGAGTAATCAAGATCAGAGAGTTGTGGTTTTTGTCTCATAGACAAGTAAAAAAGACAAGTAAAACCTGCATTGCTGCAGGGTTCCATATTGGCCTTTAGCCTGTTTAACAGGTGTATCAGCGCCCCATCCCTGGAAATGTTCAAGGCCAGGTTGGATGGGGTCTTGGCAGCCTGGTCTAGTATTAAATGTGGAGGTTGGTAGTCCTGCCTGTGGTGGGGGGATTGGAGCTTCATGATCCTTGAGGTCCCTTCCAACCCAGGCTGTTCTGTGATTCTGTGATCAGTCATGTGAAGAAGATGGAACTCACTCTTGAGAAGTTTTCAGGTGACACCAAGTTAGAGAGACCAGCTGATACTCTCAAGGACTGGGCTGACAGGAGGCTAAGAAAATTCCACCAGGACAAATCAAGTCCTGAATCGGGGAAGGAAGAAGCCCCTGCAGCGACTCAGGCTGGGGACTGCCTGCCTGGCAGCTCTGCAGAAAAGAAGCTGGAGGTGTGAACAAAATGCTGGACAAAAATCCTTCTGAGTTCCCTTCCAACCTGAATTATCCTATGATCCAATGACAGGAACTGAGGTATCATATGCATAGAGACTTGGAAGTGTCTATGAACCTGTCATCAAAAGTACAGAGGATGACAGATACTCTCTCATTCTTTGGTATTAAGGATTCTGGCCATGTGAGTCTTTCTCATACATTTACCAACACATGCCCTGACATATCAGCTGAAAGCACAAAGAAGGGAGCATTTTTCATCTTCTTAATTCTTATCAACTTTTAATGGTACGTACATAATTTTGCTGTTAGTAATATTGTAGCAGTACTCTAAGGATACTTAACTTTACATATAATTCAGTGCATTTGAAATAACCAAGCAATATGAATTGTCATATGATTCACCAAGGAGATGGGTAGATGGATGAATCGGTAGAAAAGTATTTATCACATCAGAAGGTAGAATATGAAAGTGTTCAGTTTACAGATGTTTTTTCCCTGTGGATGAAACACAAGTACTTCGTATTAGGAATAAAAGTAGTAACAAAATATATTAAGGAAAAGAATTGACTATTTATCAGTTGTATATATTCTTCCTCAACTGCTTAAAAATTATCATCATATCACCTCAAAATACTTAGGAGAAAACCATTATCTCGTAATTTTCAAAGAGAAAATTAAGGCTACAAATTTCCCTTGCTTTCTGCTTTCCTGCTTTCACAAATACTATTAATGTAAATTGGCCATAGTTGTAACACTCCCGATACATGTATTCTGCCAATGCAATTGTTCTCTCAGCTTTGGGTCCTTTGGCTTCTATTCTCCTTGAATTTCCATGGACGAGCTTGGGTTTGTAATAGGTCAGCAAGTTCAGTAGTGCAGAAGAAGAAAAATATTTCCTTAAACAGTGAGATATATCTGCCATCCAGTCTTCTTTTCAAAACAGCGAGTTTTTGCATTTGTAAGCTGTCAAAGGTAAAGAATTTAAGGTTTTGTGTGTCAGATCCCTTACTGAGGAATTTAAAATTCCCCACAAAAAAAAAAAAAGCAACCCCCCCAGTGTTATGCTAACTTTGAAGCTCTAAAATGAAGCACTAAAGGAGCTTGCAGTTAAAACTTAAATGCTGTTGCTGTTTCCCTGCAGATTTAAGATGTAATTTAGTTGGCATTATAGTTTAGTTACTAAGTATGGATAGTTTTGGCTGACATCCTCTCTGCCGTTCACTGAAGTGTTTGGATGTTGAAGAAGTTTTGCTGTGTTGATGGAAGCTGAAAATAGAATGATTACAACATCTGCCAGGGTTGGAGCTGACAGGAGCAGTGAGGGGGCTCATCATTGCCAACACCTCAGCAAGGTGGTATTTAAGGTGTGAATTTGAGAGGATGGGGTGGTAAAGAAATTTTGTTTCTGTGATTAGTGTATGTGATGCAATTAGCTTTAGGCCTTTACAGCTTCAGGGTAGATACTGGGGAGAAGATCAGAAGCTGGCGAGAGAAATAAGAGATAGAATAGATACAAGGAGGTAATAACAGCTCAAAAGACATCATCCAGTCTATCTATGGGTCAAGGCAGAAGTCCTCCAGTTAGTTGATTTTGTTAATTCCACCTAGACCAGCTGGTGACTGGTCACTAGAGGTGTTCCCCAGGAGTTGGTATTGAAGCTAATCATGATTAATATCTTTATTGATGATCTGGACAAGGGGATCGAGTGCACCCTCAGTAAGCATGCAGATGACACCAAGTTGGAGTGAAGTGTCCATCTGCCTGAAGGTAGCAAGGCCCTTCAAAGGGATCTGAATAGGCTGGATAGCTGGGCTGATGCCAATGGTATGAAGTTCAACAGCTCCAAGTGCCAGGTCCTGCACTTAGACCACAACAACCCCAGGTAGCGCTACAGACTTGGGGTAGATAGGCTGGAAAGTTGTGTGGATGTGGAGGTAAAAGATCTGGAAGTGTTTACTGACAGCAAGCTGAACATGAGACAACAGTGTGGCCAGTTTGCCAAGATGGTCATCGGCATTCTGGCTTGTATCAGAAACAGTGCAGCCAGTAGGAGCAGGGAAGTGATCACCTCCCTGTACTCAGCACTAGCGAGGCTGCACCTTGAGTACTGAGTTCAGTTTTGGGCCCCTCACTATAAGAAAGACATTGAGACATCAAGGCCTTGGAATATGTCCAGAGAAAGACAACAAAGCTGTAAAGGTTTTGGAGAATAAGTCTTACGAGGAGTGGCTGAGGGAACTGGGATTGTTCAGTCTGAAGAAAAGGAGGTTCAGGGGAGATCTTATCACTCTCTACAACTACCTGGAAGGATGTCGTGATAAGCCGGGAGTCAGCCTCTTCTCTCACACAACAGTGATAGGACATGAGAGAATGGCCTGAAGTTGCCGGGGGGAGGTTCACGTTGGATATTAAGTAGAATTTCATCTCAGAAAGAGTGATGAAATATTGGAAGTGGTGGAGTCACTGTCCCTGGAGTTGTTCAAGGAAATGGTAATTGTAATACTCAGAAGCACGGTTTAGTGGGCAGTATTGGCGATAGGTGGGCAGTTGGACTAGATGATCTTAGATGTCTTTTCCAGCCCTAATTATTCTATGGTTCTGTGATTCTGTACGTTATGCATAAATACAGAGTATGTGAAGAGGATGTGCTATCTAAATTTAAATTATACTTGTCAACGGTTTATGGGCTGGTTCGGCCCGGTTCCATGGAGGGACCTGCAGATCTGAGCCCCAGAAAGGGATAAGGGAAAAATGGTAGAGAGATGGGCCCCCAAATATAACAGCGGCAATGATCTGAGAAGAAACAAACTAATTTACTAAATAAGATATTGGAATGCATGATAATACACTATAATGCAGTATACTACAATATAATCGCAGCTAATAAATCAAATGTAATGAGAGAAAGAGTGACCAAAAAACTGAAGGCCTTACACTAATGCTGATGCGAGACGTGCAGTCGGATCGAGAAGCAGGGAGGAGAGCCTGACTATTGAAAAGGGAAAAGGGGTCATCAGGTGACCTTGCCACGGGTTATGTCTCCTCTCTGAATGCAAAGTCCTCTGGGGTATGTAGTATGTAGTTCTTCTCTTCCGGGACAGGTACGCAGAACAGGAGCATTAACTCTTTAACTCCCAGTGCACTACATGATGTTATGATGTGGAATACCGATAACCAAAAATCATAAAACCATAACAATACTCTACATAGAATCTTCAATGTTTTTGTGGTGTTTTTTTTTTTTTCCTCCCTATTCAATTATCTTTTTCTATACCACAAGTTTCTGTGTTCTTAATTATAACGTAGATCTGATTCTTGAATAAATTTCGGTTTAGGGAATCATGACTTCATGTGTATGATCAATATGCATCTGCTTAACACAATAGGGAGTGGAAAATAAGCAGTGGAAAATACTCCTTCATAAGGATTAAAGAGCAGCTGTTTTTTAGAAACATACCCTTTCTGACTTGCTGAAGCAGAAGCTGGGGCATATATGTCATTCAGTGACAATAGTCTTCAGAGTGTATTTATCTGACAATGAACAAATCACAATTTCAAGGAAGAATATGCCTTTGACCTACAGAGGCTGAAACAGTGTTTGCTTATATCGTTGCACATGCACAATATGCCTCTTTCACTTCTAGCTTTTGGCAAATGGGATCTTTGTCCCACATTTTTTTGAAAAAATATACACACATCTAACTGACGCTATAAGCCAGTGTGTTCTATTCCGTCTCCATATGAATATCTGTGCAAGTTGGCCAAACAAAAGCAGCCTCTGAATTATCCAGTTTCTAGGAGCTTGTAATGAGTGTTAGAAATGCCAGTCTAGCACAGAAACACACTACACAATTCTGTAAAATATAGGTATAAGTAACTACTGCTTGAGAATTTCTCTGTACTGGTAAAGGAGAGCAGACCGTAGCCCAGCCCTGAAAGCAAGTGACACTAAGAGAACCATCTGCAAACTGGCTACAGACAGTTGTAGATTTTCCCTGCATAGAGCCAGATGGAGAGAACAGAACTGGACCCAGGCAAGAGCACATAGGGGTGTGGATGACTGAGACCCGGGGCTCAAACTCAATCACTGTCCCTCAAACTCACTCAGCTGTACCCTGAATATCTCTAAAAGTGATTCATATGTAAAAACTCAAGGAAGGAAGGCTTTTTGTCGGATCCTTCAATTGTTCTGGTCCTTTACCATGAAAGAAACCAGCAGTGTTATGGTATTTTTTCATATGGAAACAGTGGAAGTATCTCCAGTGCTTCCTTGAAATACCAGACTATAATGTTTATCCACAAATAGAAAAACTTCATAAGGAAAAAGGACTGTCATTGTTTCTCCAGGCTGACAAATTCCCGGTACACAGAATTTAATAAATAGCTTTCATAGAAATCTTCATTATGGGGAAGAACATTATTTCTTACTTCTGTTCACAGGAGAAGGACATTTTCTTGAACCACATCCTGCTCTTAAGTGTAAAGGAGCTTTTGGACAGCATGGCTTTTGAGTGAGCAATTATACTCCCTGCAAACCTTGCAATATTCGTATTGTGTGTTTATAGCACAGAAGTTGCACCTGGTGGTTGTCAGCTTGCCATTTTAGAACACACATAAGGCAAAACTGGAAAGAAAGGTAAATAGCACAGCTAATGAGCCAGTGAAAAATGTATCTGAAGATCAGAAGAAAACTTAGTGAAGGCTACATTTGACATACAATTGATACATCTGCTGTGGATTTATTACAAAATGTGTATTTCTCCAGCAAATGGTCTCAGAACACACTGACAGTCACTGCCCAAGTTCAGTTCAGTTTCAACTCAGTCTTTGTGCAGAAACTAGGTGATTAATCTGATTTTTCAAGTGAATGCATATCCAAATTAGACAAGAGAACTTAAAGATGAAAAATGTTGAAGCATTGGAAGAGAAAGAAAAGTAGACTGAGTGACTGAATGCATTCAGTTCATTACTATTAATAAAACTGAAAAACTAGACCTCCCTACAACATATTAATAGAAAATTTTCAGGAGAAAATATGGAGTTTATTGCTTTATTCAGTTTACATGAGTGTCATCATTCTGTTTATTTATTTTTCTGTCATCTCCCTATTTCTGTATTCAGTCAAGCCTTCAAACAAGCATTAAGCTTTCCAAAACTTGTTTCTCTTCATAGAAACAGGCAGAGCCTGAAATGGAGAAAAGAAGGTGGAAAAGGAAAAGTTTTCTTCTGAATAATGTGCTCAAATCTGAAAGGATGTTCAGAAAAGGAAAATGAAGCTAAGAATGTATCTGTTACTTGTTTGGTTTCTGCAACAAACTGCACAAAGTAGGAATTTGTCAGTCTCCAGTGAGGCCCATAAAAATTCTCAGATGAGCAAGTGTTGCCCTGAGGAGGAAACTGACTTTTCTAGTCTCTTTGGTATCCTTCCCTTATGTTCATGAATTTTGAAAGGTTGGTTTATTAATTTGCAGCATTTCCTTCTGGCAACATGGCAGCAAGAAAAAGTAGACAAATTGTTACAATAAGCAGGGCCTGAGAATACTCAATTGCACGGGGATTGTAGCTAACTGAAATACTAATCCTGTCTGGCTGACCACTTAATGTTTAGAGGCCTTACTGATACAGGGCACAAAAACAGTTTTGATATAAGAAATACGTACTGACATTTTATAAGCACCATTGGTGCAAAAAACCAAACTTACTGTCAGAGGTATCCAAAAACCACTTTGAGAGTAATAGAGTTGAAGGGACAAAAAAATATGCAAATATTTTGACTATTATGCTTTTTTTTTACCTAAACATGTTGGACAGATCATTATGGCACAAATGTTTGGAACAGTTGAAATGGTTTTTATGTGTTTGGAAATAATATGGTTCAGGCAAACAGGCTCTGCCTCTTCTCAAAGGGAATAAGCATCCATGAAAAGGATCTTAACAATACTTTCAATTTCTAGGAAAGTAATTTACACCTATATAAGTTAATTCAACCAGTAAACACAACTACTATGGCTCTTACTAAAAATTTTGTTTCATTATATGTAGGATCATAAAAATACTTGCTTCAGAAATATCTCTCAAGATCATCTGGTCTGACTTCCTGCTCAAAGCCAGGCTAATACCAAAGTTAAACCAGGTGGCTTAAGGAACTTCCCAGACAGCTTCCAAGGATGGAGATTCTGCATCGTCCTTTCACATCCAGTGCTTAATTGCTCTGATAGGGAATAACATTTTTTTTAGATACAACCAGAATTTCTCTTGTTGCATTGCAACCATCTTCATCTTTCACTTTGTACTTCTGAGAAAAGCTTGCTTTTGTCCACAAAAGCTTTTGTCTGTTTTATTTGTGTCAGACAGCAAGTGAAATCCAGGATTCCTCTCATTTTTAAGCTGAGCACACTCAGTTCCTTTCTTCTCTCCTTCTACATCCCTCGAACCAGACCCACAGCCTCTTGGATATGTCTTTCTGGGCTCATTCCCATTTGCCCATACCTCTGTAGTAGTGAGTGACCCAAAACAGGTCACTGCACTCCAGATGTAGTCTCATAAGTGCCAAAAAGACTGGGAATTTTCACCTTTCTTGGCATGCTGGTGCTACTTTTGAAAAGACTGCACAGTCTCAGTCATATTCAGCTTCTTGCTTATCATTGTTACCATGTCCATTCTGCTACTCCCTAGACTTCCAGTTCCACCTCATACTATTGTATGAGGTCATTCTGTCTCAGGAGTTGCATATAAATATCAGCCTTGTTTTTCGGATTGTTATGCTCCAGTTAGCTGTGTGAAAATAGCAATCCAATATAATGACAGTAAATTCATATTGTATTGTATCTGTAGATACATACTGTGGTTCTAAAACTGTTTCTCACTACAAAAAAAAAAATGTTTTATGTGTTGTAAGCCTTACTTGCCCAAAATGGAAACCAGAAATATTTAGCCAACATCTCAGTTCTGAAGTTTTGATCTATTCACATGCTCTTCTCCTAACCAAATATATAATTCACTTCTTTTTACCACTGGGAAGTCTAACAGGGCTATTCATGTGCAGCTAGTTCCTAAGAACTGCATTTTATTTTCAATGGCTGTTAACTTTTCTGAGCAATTAATCAGAATCCTTGCAATTATAGATAAGTCTTGACTTATTAGGTATTTAATAATGTTCTGCGTGCTGATTTATTTTACTGAGAAGTATCAGTGAATCAAACAGAGAGCGTCTGCTTGTGTCACTGTGGCGAAAAGGAAATTTAAAATGTTAAAATTAAAAACTGCAATGTCATTGTTTGTACAGTTACGTTCATTAATTATTTTAGTGAAGTATTTCAGTCTTCACTTTTATGTTTTCCCTTTATTCTTTTTTCTTCCTCCTCGTACTCTAAGTCAAACAATAGGATAAGTTGGGCAGAGAGGAACCTGATGAGGTTCAACAAGAGCAATTGTAGAGTCCTGCACCTGGGGAGGAATAACTACATGCACCAGTATGGACTAGGGGCTGACCTGCTAGAATGGAATTCTGCAGTGAAGGACCTGGGGGTCCTGGTGGGCAACAGAGTGGCCACGAGCCAGCATTGTGCCCTTGTGGCCAAGAAGGCCAATGGAATCCTGGGGTGCATTAAAAAGACCATGGCTGGCAGGTCAAGGGAGGTGATCCTCACTCTCTATTCTGCCAGTTGAGGCCACATCCAAAGTACTGTGTTCAGTGCTGGTCTCCTCCGTTCAAGAAAGGCAGGGGTCTCCTAGAAGGAGTCCAATGGAGGGCCAGAAAGATGGTTATGGGTCTGGAGCATCTCCTGCATGAGGAAAGGCTGAGAGACCTGCGGCCATTCAGCTTGGAGAAAGCTGAGAGGGGATCTAATCACTATTTATAAGTATCTAAAAGTGCAGGAGTCAAGTCAATGGGGGCAGACTCTTTTCAGTGGTGTGCTGCAATAGAGCGAGGAGCAATGAGCAGAAACTCCAACACAAAAAGTTCCACAGTAACACAAGGAAGAACTTCACTGTGAGAGTGATGAAGCATTGGTGCAGGCTGCCCAGAGAGGTTGTGGAGTCTCCTTCTCTGGAGGTATACAAGACCAGTCTGGACACCCTCCTGTGCAGACTGCTGTGGGAAACCTGCTATAGCAGGGAGTTGGACTGGATGATCTCTAGAGGTTACTTCCAGCCCCTACAATTCCATGTCTGTTTCCATAAGTACAAAAATCACTGCCGTTGTATTCTATTCCCTGTGAATGCTATGTAAACTCTGGAGGCATCTACACTGTGAATTTGTTTTGCTGAAGGGACCTGACCTGGTGCTGATTTCTCTGATGTTATCCAAGTTGCTGCACTCTGGTGCTCTAATCCTGAGTGAACTGGTTAGTTCCCTTAATCACAAAGCTGTAAACAGAGTTGAGGAAAATCTGACCAAGTGGTTTCTTTCCTGCAGGAATTATGATTTTAATGACAGCCTTCTCCAGTCAGCTCTAGACTTGAGCAGCATGGACTTGAGAGTATTCACAGTAATTGGCACAGGACTCAGAGTTCCTAGCCTGAGGCAGAAGACAGACAGTAGAAATGTACCCAAAGGAGTCCAAAGAACAGTTCCCAGCTTTTAGAAAGAAGAATTTGCACTAATTCAGTCAACCAAGTTAAAGCATTTAAATTGTAATTAAATGTTATTTGTCTTACTGAACCTGTCCTCACAGAGTAAGTCCCTAAGTCCACAAATATAACTGGAGGGGGGGGTAGATACATAGGACAATACGTAGTGGTGTCTTTAGAGGGATAAAATAAATCTACCAAATTGAAGAAGCTACTTAATGAGATTTGGACTTGAATCTGTCATTAGTGCCAAGCAAATATACTTTTCAGTATCAATAGAGAGAAAATTTTGACATCTAAATTTGAAGTTAAATAACTAGAAGAGCTTGGATTTTCATAATGTATCTGGGAATATATATAGTAAGTAAAAAAAAAAAAACTGTTTTAGAGAAAGAAAAAGTATGTGTGCTTATGATCATTGTACAATCACTGTAATATGTGCGAGACAAAATAGCAGACCTCAGTGCTAACATTTTTCAGAAACTTAGCTGTTATGATTGTATAGAATAGCATAATAGAAAACCTGGCCCTTGGCTTAATTAAAGATATTGCTAAGAAACTTTGTGTTAATTATGTATTTCTGCTTAATTGCCCCTAACAGATTTTCTTTAATATTCTTCCATTAGGAAATGATATCAGAGATACTTTTCTGTGTTACAGCATAACTCACTTGTACATANGGAATCCTTTTTTTTTTTTTTTTTCCTATCAAAAGAGAACACTTTTTTAGTCTTCTTAAAGGCTATTGTCAAGATGCTTATGGTATGAGTAGATTATCTTTTCTTTCACAACAGTCAGGGGCAGCATCAGTGTGGTGTCTGGAAGGCAAATATGTCTCTGTTAAGATCACTGGCATTTCATTAACATACACCAGGTCTGAACTTGGCTCAGGTTAACATTTCTGACAATATCCAGACATATACAGAAAGATGCATGCCGACTCTAATTTCAGTCCAGACTAAATAGCATTTTCTTCTGGTAGGAGTCCCAGCGATTTCAGAAACTGTCTGAGAACTTACCTATTATTCATCTCCAAAAGAACTTGTCTTTGATAGTTTATTGGTAGTATCAAAATCATGTAAAATCAAAAACTATATGCATTTAATTAGATCTCAAATATTAAATTGTTTAGTGTAAGTTAACTATTTTGAAGTAATAATTTTAAGATAAATAGTTGCCTGCACATCTTTACTAAGTAAGTCTTCAGCTACTGATTTGAAACAATGTATGTATTTGTGTAACATGAGAAGGAAAAATATTCTTATGCTTCTTTTATTAAAAAGAGTACATCAACTCAGGCTGTCTTTGATGCATATGTTGCTTCAATTCTGTATCTTTTATGTCAAATCTAGCATGCTGCTACTGTACATCCCCTTTATAAAAGAAAGCATTAACTTGTGGTCACATCAAAATATGTCATAAAAGCCTTGAATATACTTAAAGCTTCCTTGAAAAGATAGCTGAAAAATATGAAATATTTAATGATATATTTACTTTTGTTGAAACTCAATTTTAAGAATCATATTTTAAAACTGAAATCATATCACAGACAATGGACAGATCATAAAGGATCATACAAGATAGGAGTACAGCCTGACAAGGATTAGTGAAGCACTATGGAGCGCTACTGCTTGGTTCATATTGTGTAAACATTATGTAATACATCTGTAAGAGTTTTGTTTAGTATAAAAGTATGTAAAGCTACTTTTTAGACAATTAGCAGGGAACGTACTGGAAATAGATCATTTTCCCTTTGGAATTCA
Organism: Pavo muticus; assembly: GCA_016647715.1. NCBI lineage: Eukaryota > Metazoa > Chordata > Aves > Galliformes > Phasianidae > Pavo > Pavo muticus. The sequence continues at coordinate 2,550,313 of JACDJE010000075.1, read as the reverse complement.
GTTCTACTGTTTATATATCTTTTGCTTTAGTAAAAAATATTGTGCTTTCTGTTTTCTTAGTGACTTCCACCTGGTGGTCTGGGAATTCTCTGCAAGTGAATTGTTGCTGTTGAAATAACAGGAGTATTCTTTGTGAATCTGTGAACTTGACATCAGGTTTTGAGATATCTGTGTTTTACAGTCCTTTGGCTCCTTGTGTACTTTACTCATAGGGAAGTCAAGCTTTACTGTGTAAATGGAATTTTGGGAGATTTGTACTATACTTTTTGCACTGAAGGAACGGTAGACTGACCCTGCCCTGCCTCACTGGTGTTAGTGAGTGTGAAAAGCCTGTGGAATTTTCCTTCTTTTCTATCTCTATCCAAATGTTACTTATTGTATCATAGATAGCGTGGAAATAATTTTGCAGTGGTAACAGGGTACTAACTGTCTCCCTTTCTTCTTTCCTCAGTTTGTTGCCCAGCCCAACTGCCAGCAGCTGCTTGCATCTCGCTGGTATGATGAGTTCCCTGGATGGAGGAGGCGACACTGGGCTGTGAAGATGTTGACATGCGTTGTCATAGGACTCCTTTTCCCAGTCTTCTCTGTGTGCTACTTGATAGCTCCCAAAAGCCCCTTAGGGCTGTTCATCAGAAAGCCATTTATCAAGTTTATCTGCCATACTGCATCCTACTTGACTTTTCTGTTCCTGTTGTTGCTTGCATCTCAACACATTGACAGGTCAGACGTGAGCATGCAGGGACCACCTCCAACCATCGTCGAGTGGATGATATTACCGTGGGTCCTGGGTAAATGTATTACTAAAGAAAATACAGTGACAAGTGTTTTGATCCCTATGGTTTTGCCAAGCATTCCAGATGGGGAAGTCATGGTTGAGAGTCATAAATCTGTCACACATTACTGACCTACCATAACAGGCAAATGTTATGGTATCTATCTACTATGTTATCTTTCTGTGTACTCCAATACTTGGTGGAATTAGTAGCGAACTCAGGAAATTTTTAAAAATCCAGTCTACCCATCAGTAGGATTTCTGACATATTACAGTGAGGGAAAATGTTAAATAGAGGCATGAAAAATGAATATTGATAATATTTTTAGTATCTATTTTCTCCAGAGCAGAAATTGTTCTGATTCTTCTAAATGTCCATTCAGTGGGTTTTTTTTNAAAAAAAAAAAAGATTGTTTTTCTTTGATAACTTTTCACTTATAGGTGATAAATCACTTTTTTTTTTTACATTACATTTACAACACACCTTCTGATTTCAGAATGATAATTTGATTCAGATCTCAGATTTTTTTAGATTACTTTGTAAGTGTAAAAATGGGCACTATCTTAGAATTGTTTGGATTTTTTTGTTTGTTCTTGTACATTTGTGTATTTTCTAATACAGTGAAATAAATATTTAAAGGTGTTGGTCTGCTGTAGACAGAACAGACTTGACTTACGATGACTAACACATACTGTATAAAAATATGTACTTTTAGAAAAATATTACTTCTTAAAAGTGATCATATAGTTAACAGTATCACTTATGTTATTTCTTCATCACTTCAATTGACAATAGGACATGTATTACAGGAAAATTAACAGATCAGTTTTGTAAAATGAAATTATATATGCAACGTATATATTTTTTATAACCAGAATCTGGCTCTGCTGTTATTTATAGTAGATTGTTTATCTGCTGGCTCAATGAATAATTTCTGATTTTCACCACTCTCAGGGAAGAGCCAATTCCTTGCATCACTGAAAGAATGAACACCAACACATTTTCTGAAAAGCAGAGTCTATGAAGGAGTTGAAGATGTGCAACTAGGAATAATCAGTACAGGAAATCTCTCACATAATTATAAACTGCTAGAAGCTAGTGGAAGGCATTGTAATGTGAAAATATATACACACTAATTGCTAACTACATGGAGACAATGTCAAAGTCAAATAACATCCAACATAATACTGACAGTACAAAAGATGTTTTGAATACCTCATAATGTAATATCTTCAGTTAAAGAAAAAAAAATATATTAAAGTGAAAATATTGTGGCATAAGCAGTGTAGAACCAACAAATTACTGTCACAGAAAATTCCTGATTTTTCTAGCTGTAAATATTTGTCCAAAATAGATATATTCATTCTTTTAGGTCCCCAGTCCACCAGAAGACTTATTTTTGTTCTTAGCTTTGCCGTGTAATCTCCCAGATGTGATCCAATCCATTTAAAGAGGAAATGTCTCATTGATTGGAGCATGAGTTTTTTTTTCCATCCACATCTACCAGTCCGTTATGATGGAAGGGTTTAGAGTAGCTAGAGTATAAATCTGATTTAAACAGGAGACACTTACTTTTCTTTTTTTTTTTATTTTCTTTTTTTTTTTTTCTCAAGGTAAGGGTGTGGGTTTTTTTAGTGAATAAATCACAAAATAAATTGTTAATAAGAAATGTATTACAGATAAACTTAGCTGGCCTATATAACCATATATAACCTGAGAGTAATGCCTATGAGACAGGCATTACAGGCAGCATTTACACTGTGGGGCCCAGGAAGAATTAATTCCCAGCCCAGGAAGACTTCCAGCCCCCGGTTCCTCAAACAGATAAGGACAAGTTGTGAGAACACACCATTTTTCCCCCATTTCCTCTGAAGAAAACAGGCCCACAGGGACAAGAAGGGAGATGCAGTGTGCAGTTATAAGCACCCCCTCTGTGGGCAGCTGAGGAAAAAGCCTGTATGTTCATCACTGTGTGCATTTTCCTGGCATCAACACTGTTCCTCATTTGAACTTCCCTCATTATTCAGCTAATGTAGTATAGTTATTAGTACTGAACATCTTTCGCGACATATGGTGAAACTGTCTTCAGCACAAAAAATGGAGCAAGCAGTCAAATTTGTGGAAACTAATTTGGACATTTTTAATAATGTTATGCAATTCCTTGATAAATGAAGTGCAAAAGAATAACTCTAAAGGAAAAGTCAGCAGGAGATTTGGGTTAATTTTCCAGATGTCTGAAGAAGACACTTGAATAGTTTGTAGAGTGTTTATATGGTCAGCAGAGCTTGGAACCATAAAGAAAATGCTGCAATGAAGATATATTACTCTCTTGCTTCAGGACATTGTTCACTAACCTCGCCAACAGTGTTATTTGACAAAAGTGGCAGCATGAAACTCTATATCTGGACCTCCCAGAAATGCAATATATCATCTGTAGACATTGTATTATGGGTTCTATTATAATCCTTTGCCTGCACTACTAAAACTGCTTCACTATGTGTGCGGCTTATAAAGAGTTGACGTAGTATTTTACATGCTTGATCCATACCACCCAATTAATCTCTTCCAATGTTTTTTTTTTTAATCTAGTAAGTCATTTAGAGAACGCTGCCAGTGTTCTTCCTCTATAGTTAAAGGTGATAACTCTAACTCTGGCCACATATAATCATAGAATCATAGAATGGCCTGGGTTGAAAAGGACCACAATGATCATCTAGTTTCAACCCCCCTGCTATGTGCAGGGTCACCAACCACTAGACNTTTTTTTTTTTAAGTAGGATTCCTTTAACTCTGATAATTACTTTTTCATGTATTAGAACGAGGCACAGTGTCAATTCTGAAGCACTACTTTGTTACCTGTAAAAGTAAAGTGCTCTTTCTAGTATCATAGACCCACCTGTTGCAAGTAACACTGACCAACCTTCTAAAGTGACTATTTACATTAAAATACCCATACGGAGTAGTTTTTCTATGCCAAACCACTGATGAGAATTTGTTGTCCAACTTCATACAAAATCTTTTCTCATCAGAAAGCATAAGAAAGTTTGCTAGGATTCTTCAAAAAGAACGATTAACTCTGTGTTCTGGTAGTTAAAAGTAAAATTTCAGTTGGAGTTTATTGGAAGGCATTTTTGTGTGAGCCTTATCAACCTTACATGTCTGCCTGTGTGACTGCACTCTTATCAAATGCACTATCTTAAGTATCTCACTATCTTAGGTGTGTCTCCCGTTCTTTCTGCCTACCATGGCCTTTCCCATGTTTCTTATTTCATTCAATTCAGTCTGATTCCTAACCACATCAGGACAAATATAACTGATATTGAATGAAATGGAACTGTAGAAGAAAAGACTTGGTAGCTTTAACTGCAAGAATTTAAGCTTGATGTATTCACTTAAATCATCATCATGGAGAATTTCGTGCACAACTTTCTGAAATGTTTTGGTTGGCTTTTGATATGCTTACCTCTCCCAGAGCTTCCTGTTAAGATGCTGCTTCTCTTCAGTTTTGAAACTTTTCCTAGACATCCATCTTTTTTTCAACCCAACAAGGCTTTTGGCATCATTGATGACATAATTTATAATGTAGTGTGGAATTTGTTATACTCTATTTGTCAGTGCCTGGCATTCTGGAGGAGAATGAGTCAGTGCATTTTGCTCTATATGTTCCTTAGTAGAGTACTTTGCCACTACAGGACGAGGCAGGGCTACCTCTGCCTTTCACTTAAACAAACAAGCTTGCCTGACCAGGAACATGTGCGCATTTACTTGTTGGGAAGCTCTCAGAAGGAACAGCTTTATGAGATTTTCCTCATGACAAAACAGCATATAAGTCTTCACTGCAAGGTGTGCTTTCCTTCACTAGGTAAATATTATTACTCATGTTTTTAAAAAGCCAGTATCTTATATTAGTATTGTAAAGGAATTAACCAGTGTTTCAGGCTGGTCAGAATGATGCTTCCCTTGAATAAAGTAGACTAGCTTCAGTGCACGAGACTCACATTTAAACGTAAAAAAAAATCTCCCCCAGTAAATTTTCCCAGTTTTATGCCATCAAGAAGTAAGAAACTAATACAAAGCTCATTAGTTTCATGCATTACTTCCACAGAAATCAATGCTACAAAGCTGAGGAGAAGCAAGGGGTTTTTTGGTACTATTCCATGCCTGGAAGTAATATTAGTTACTCTGCTGTCCAGCCTAGCAAGTAGTCAGTATCTACTTTTCTCAGTATCCCAAGGTGAAAGGGTAATAAGAATAAATATTTAGCTAACATATAGACCCTGATATGTCAAAGTGGGTTTTACCATTAACTTAATCTTTTAAAGATATAACATCCTGTAGAAAAAGGCACAATTTGAGAAGGGCAAGGGCTATTTTTAGGTAACTGCAGTTTCATAATTATATGACTAACTCCTCCCTAGAAAAAGTGCAGTGGGAAAAAGAACCTCCATTACCCTCAACTTCTAACACTGTTGTTTTCTTGGGAATGAGTTTAAATAACTCAGCACCCCAAAGCACTTGTTTGAAGAAGCAATTAACCCTGAAAATTATTTCTATCTAGATGACTATCATTTCTCAAAGCAATATTAATATTTATAATAGAGCCTCATATGGACAGATTATCCCTCTACTGCCTGTGCTGAATAAGCCCTTCCTCCGCAAGTCAGTGAAGGGAGCTGCTGCATAAACAATTGTTTATGAGCATGAATAAAGATCAATATTCAGATAACATGTGGTCAGAAAGCTTGTGGTTAATCTAGTCTATAATCTTCAGAGAAACTTGTGTCTTCCAAAATCTACTGTACTGAAAGCATTGTATGTTTTACACAGTGATCCCTAGTGGTTCTTAATGGTTCCATGGGGCATCCAGTTTCATGTTGAGCGTTTGGACTTTGGCTGTTGTTTTCAATTCACATATATAAATTTTGTGGTACAGAGATCTTTTAATAAATTAAATAGTTTTATGATGTTCCTATCAATAAGCTAAGGTTAGATTCTAGACCACAATTAAGTCTGCCTAAAAGAGTATGTACAGCACTCTTGAATTGCTTGAGGGATCCTGTCTGAAAAGTACATAGATATCTTTGCATTTCATGGAGTCAAATGAAAAATGCTGAAGTCTGAGATGAAACTAATATGGCACAAGGATTTAGTTTTACTCTGAAATTGGGAACATGCCCAAGTAAATCATTTTCCCAAAGCAAAGGTTATCCTGGAGAAGCTACAGCATGTCAAAACTATTAACATTTTAAACAATAGAGGTCTTTGTTTGTCCTTCTTTCCATTAAAATGCCTCTGCATATAATTTGCATTTTAATAGCTGCTTCTCTAAAAATGGAGAGGAAGAGGAGCTTTACTTTCCAGGCTTCTCTTCCAAAGGAATTTCAGCATACATATATTACATAGAAGTTAATAAGTTTTAAGATTGTTAATGATCTAAGGCCTCCAACAGTTAAACAGTAATTCCTATTTGCCTACAACTATGTAAAAGAAGATTGAATATGCATAATTAGCACATATTAGAAGTGTCACTAGAGTAGGAGGTTCAGAGGAAAAACCTGTATTGGGCTACATTTCCATGGAGACTATCGATTTTACATTTTAAAAGTCTCTTAAGGAAACTCCTGCATTAATTTTGTCTTTTACATGATTGGAAGATTATGCAAGCAGTGTAAAGTACATGAAGATTATCTATGGAGCAATAAGTCAGTATAACAAGGCCAACGAATGTTACAGCTTTAAGAAAGAGTTGTGGAAAAATCTGTGAATAAGAAGAACTGGAATTGCCTTTCCTTGAATCTAAGAAAATGTGAAATAAGCTTTTGCTAGTAAGAATTTTATTTTCTTCTTAGCAGCTGATAATTCAGATTTTCCAAGCATGCCAGATGCTTCACACTGCAGAAACTTACTCTTGTCTCCTATCCTTGAGAATCTATCACCACTGAAAAAATCAGGGCAGAAAACAACAAACCCATGTTGTAAGAAAGTGAGGAAGAACATTTTGCACCATCAGATTTCCCATCCAGTCCCTGCATTGCCTTTGAGTGCGCTGACAGTGATGCAAAGTGGGAATAAGCCCATGTGCCTTGAAAGTAGCTCATATGCAGATAATACTAATCTCTATAGATTTCCCCATAACTGTTCTAATCTGCTTTAAACTCAAGCAGTGTCCACAATAGATGTCCCCTGAGTCCTCTGGGCACACGGCTCACCAGAGAATGCTGTATAATTCAGAGGAGAAAGCCAACAACAATTTCTATATTTCTGGTGCTTAGCAGATGGGGCTAAAAACCTCCTTGCCAGTTGTTTGGGATGACTGTAGGAAAAAAGGACAATTTTTAAGGCATCATTGTTTTCATGATGCTTTTACTCTTTTATGGGCATTGCAACTATTTTATTCAAAATAGTGCCTGAAGCAGTAATACATTATTACTGGGTCTCTGTAACAATGCTTTCCCCATCTTTTTCTTTCTGTCAGTAGCTTATACGAGTAATTAGACTGTAGGAATCTGTGGAGCATGTGGTTGTGTTTGTGTCAACAAACTGTTATGAACAATATATGTGAATGTTCACTGTTGTTAGTACTGAACACAATGCACATCCAAACTGATTGCATAGCAAGACACTTTAGATGAAGGAATCATAAAGGTGGCCTCACACATTATCTTCTAAATTTGTTACAAAAAATGTGTAAGAAATGTAATTGTACAAATTGATAAGTTCCAGGCAAGAGGTATAAAGGCTAATACAGCCAGCAAAGTGAAACAGTACATAACCAGTAGTGACAAATATGGCACAGTGGAGGATGATACCTGACAAAGCCGGAATGCAACTTCAGTCACAAGGGATAATGCACATAATGACCACACAAGGCCATTTAATACAAACTGCTGCTCAACACAGGCTAACTACAAAGATAAACTGAATGCTCAATTTGAATACATTTATATTAGCTATGGAAAACTTCCTTCTCAATAGGCAATATCTATAAATGACAGCTCTGATTTTATATGATAGTATCAAATAATCATGTAAATACAAGTATTCAAGTATAAACAGATATTAAATGTGATCTGATTTTTTCTTACAATCACAAGATTTTGCTGATAGAAATGGGTTTTGGCAGTATCCTGAGATTCTGTTCAGCCTCAGTCCCATTTTTGGTGGGATAACATTGTGCCTACTCCTCTAAAAATCAAATATTCCACATTTGGACTTTATAATCACATAGCTTAAGGATCACAGAATCACAGAATCACATAACACTTTTGCTTGGAAGAAGCCTTTAAAGCTCATTTAATTTCAACCCCTCTGGCAATGTCAGGGATACCTTCCCCTACATTGGAATCATTACTAGGTATGGATAAAGATATTTACTTGATCAGGATAAAACAGTGTGTGCATAAAGCCCGGCTTTTATGAGTTTGCTTCCCCACTAAAGATGCTATAGACGGTGAGGACTTTTTTTTTTTAATTTTTTTCTGTAATTCTTGTTGCTGGGTTTTGTTTTATTTATTTTATTGTTTGGTTGAATTTGTCTTTTTTATCTCCTTCTTCTTCAGTTTCCCCTTTATCAAGAAGGTGAATGTTTTTCCACACAGCATTATTCCTGACCTAGCATCTCCTCAGTTAGGAGAGTCCTCAAGAGATCTCCAAACTCTTACATGCTCATTAATAGTGGAGAGGGGGATGAATTGTTTCAGACATCCCTAAATATCCACTTCTGGACTTGCGTAGAGATGCACACGATGCCAAGCTACTCTATGCAGAGATGTGAGTGCTTTTGAGAAGTTCTATGAAGGATTTTTTGTGCTTCATAGACAAGTTATACATTAATTTATTCTTCTTGCACATCTTGTATGACTTTGTGGATCTAAGCCTTGAACATACTTGAAAACTTTATTTCTTTCTACTAACTCTGTGATAGGCGTATTCATCATACTATTCTAGCAACACCAAGAAAATGCAACTAGTACTGGGAATAATAAAGAATATATAGATATTTGTGGATACAACACATTAATATGTGGATACAACACATTAATAGGTATCAGATTGCAGGACTCTACTTCTAGGGTACATATAGTTTTATAAATTAATGATATCTTTGTTAATAAGATATAGGCCTTGCTTTTTACCCTCTCCACAATATTTCTGTGAAACTAAGAAAGAATTAAATCAACTGGAATGAATGCTTGCCAGAAAGTTTCAATGAAGTCATGGAGATTAATGCGTAGCATTATGCATGGTCCACTCCTTGTGTAAACTTGGAGAGCTTAACAGATGTGCAAGCAGTAAATGTGGATATATTTTTTCCTTAAACAGATTTATGGACTGTTATGCAAAAGTACTTGAAAAAATGGACCAATGCATTTGGATGGATAAATTTCTATCTACAACATTAATGTAGAGCAGAGTTCAAACATAGAAATGTGCAGAATTTCTGTATTGTATCTCCATACTGAAGTATTTGTCCATAATCCCTTACTCCAAACTCAGGCATTTAGCAAGTTTGGTCTTCATGAAATGGTTAAATCAAAATAAACATTAAAAGAAAGCAGCTCAAATGCCTACAAAGAGGAAACTGACATCAATTTTGAAGTCTTTGAAAATCTAATACTTTTTGGAAGTACCTATGATAAATGCCCTACAGGAAACCTATACCTTTTTTAACAACACATGAAGAGGCAGCTTTGATAATCCCAGGACATCTAACATGACACTAGGCAATTCTGCTTAAGCACATGATCTATCCCAAAAATGCACTCTTTCATGCTCCTTGAGATTGTGACAACTGCATCATCTCTGTGTAGAATCCACTGATATGGAAGGCTTAGGTACACAGAAGATGAACGGTTTGGATGAGTAACTTTATTAGCCCCTTTGGCCAACTCGTATTGAACATAACAATTAACCCAGGGTTGCAGTTTATTTTTGCATGCACCATGGGATATTTTTTCTTGGTTTATATTTCTGCTCTGTCCCAAAACTCTGTTTTACAGAAGCATAAAAACAAGAGAAGAAAAAAGATCGATAAAGTTAGGATAGATGTAGTAAGTTAAATTTCCTTTAAAATTCCATTATGATAACATACCACAATTCATTTGCATTTCACAACATTTTGCTAAAGAAATTCAGAAGATTTTTTGAAAAGAAAAAAAAAAAGTAACTAACTGCTAATTACATATGTTTCCTTTCAGCATTCATGAGAGTACTGGAAAAGTCAGACCTCTTGCTATTTAAAATACTAGGTAAAGGGAACAGCTATCCCACTTATATAGACAAATTTCTGAATAAATACTCAAGCAGTTGAACAATCTGATATTTGATGAAACTAATTCATAAATACTCAAGGGGCTGTTCGATTCCGATTGTCCAGAACATTTGCCCTATCATATAACTATTTTTCACCATAGTCACAATCATTAGCTATGCATTTTTGCCAGTGATGAAAAGGATCCTGCATGCCATGCTCAAGAAAATCTGCACCAGTGTAGATGACATTTGCTATGACAGCACTGTTTCTAGAAAAATATTGCCAACACCTCACTGTGCTCACATCCACTGTATGGTCTCTGTAAACATTTAGCAAGCCTCAATGAATGTCATTGGGTGAATTTTGCTTCATATGCATTTCCATGTCAGATGCCATTCTGTCAGACAGATCCTGTGCTGCCATCTGTCACAAGGCAACAAAATATAAACAAATATCGGCAGGAAGGTTCAGCCTCTACTGCTGTACCACCAACATCTGCCTCTGACGTCATGCGGCAATATAATAAAATAGGAGGCATAACTTCTGGACCATCCCTCATATTTGTATGTAAAATATATATGTGTAGATATATATAATGCTATAGTTAATGTTGTGCTTAGACTAGTTTCATTTGCAGGTGATCACTGTTTCTTGGAAATTATACTTTTCCTTGAACACATGAGTAAATGCACTGTTGATAAATAATCAGCACTGAATGGATTCAGCTTTGATAGAGTGGAGCTTGAATGCTCCATATCTTTATATTTTTCTTTACCTTTTGACTGTACTCCAGAGGTATTAAAGAAGCTCATCTTCACTGCTTCCACATTGTGGGGAAGTTGAATTGTGCAGCTAAGAAAGTGAGGATGAAGAGCAAACTGATTTTAGGTATTAAGTATTCTCAGTGTTGAGATGTGTGTTCAGATTATTTAAACTGGCAGTAATCCCAGATTCAGGTTGCTTGAGTATTGCTGTCCTGAGAAGAGAGCTGGGAGAACAGCACCTCTGGCTATGCCTTCCCAGCTTGTGGCCTGACCTTATACAGGTCGCAGACGCTCTCCACAAACATCCATTTCCCTATTCCTAGGAGAAAGCATAGGATCATAGAATAGTTTGGATTGGAAGGGACATTAAAGATCGTCTAGTTCCAACCTCCCTGCTATAGGCAGAGACATTTCTCACTTGATCAGGTTGCTCAAAACCCCATCCAACCTGTCCTTGAACACCTCCAGGGGTGGGGCATCCCCAAATTCTCTGTGCCAGTGCCTCATCATTCTCATAGTGAAGAATTTCTTCCTTGTACCTAATTGAAATACATCCTATTTCAGTTTAAAGCCATTAGACCTTATCTTATTGCTACAACCCCTTGTGTAAAAAACAAAAAACAAAAACAAAAACAAAAAAACCCACCCTGGTTGCTTTTGAATTCATGCATGTTTCATTGCAATAGCTGTATTCCATTAACAAAATATGCCCTAGAATTACACCAGGAGAACTCACTGTTCCTCTTGCCACCATCATATGCCTTCAGTAGAAATCAGTTTATCAGATCATTTGTAAAACTGAAGAGAGATTTCAAGCCTTATTAAAGCTCACTGAATTCCTTGGAACGACCTCCCCTTGTTTCTGAGAGAATTAGATCTTTAGCATTTTGTCTCACTTCTTGTACCTGTATAAACTCTAGAGTAATTTGCAGAACAAAGTTGAGTTTGTCAGTTAACTAGTTTCACAGCCCAGTGAAAACATGTCCTTCACATACTGAAAGTCTGTTGTTGTACTTGGCATGCAGAGACTGACTCTGAAGAGCCCTCTTCCCATCACTAAATGGTAAGGAACAAAAATAACACAGAGCTCTAAACCTTTCACAGGAAAGGTAAGGGCAAAACTAGCTAGGAATCCACAAATCTTTTTAAAAACAAAGTTCAGAATATTATCATAACTTTCTTTCACAATCAAGCTGAATTATCAATCAAACTAGGCTACAGCCAAGTTGCACTGATCAGCTTACTTGTGTAATACTTCACAGTGCTTGACAAAATGTCTCCATGCTGCTTGTAATTCCCAGGTCCTCATGTGGTCTGCAGGATTCCTGCCCTGTATTTAAGTCTATTTCATTCCATTAAAATGATAAGATACTAAGTCACATTAGTTTGTGTAGTGCCAACCTGTTTCAAAATATCCATGCTATTATTTCTCTTTCTTTACTTAGCTTTTAAGCTATAAACAACAACAATAAATGCTTCAACATCTCACATTCAGCATCTTGTTTTAAATCCTTGATTAATGAGGTGGAATAGCTGCATAATGTTGATAATTTACGTGGAAATAAATGATAAAAACAGGATGAAGAGGACTGGATCCCTTAGATAATAAAGTCAGGTTGTGTCCAACTAATCTTAAGTATTCCAAGTAGAAAGGGAGAGTATGCAAGGTCACAAACAAAATACTTCCTTGATCTCTGTGTGTCTCTTTCTTTTTTAAAAAATAGAACAATTTTCCTAGCTGCTATTTGGTTCTCCCAGTGAGTATAAGAAAACAAAATTGGCGTGTGTCAGATTCTGTGAAGAGAAGAGCTGACTTCTCCCTGATGACTTCTGCCTCTTGCAAAAAGTTCCTTTTTATGATCTACAACAGCATTTCAAGATCTCTGGATGTGTGACTACAAATTAACTCTAAACCACACAGCTTGGAATCTTGGAGGATCCTTGCCCAGTGTAGAACGATCATGTAGGCTTACTAGGCCTTGAAGAAGCCTTCAGTTTCGCAGAAAGACCACACTTTTCTAGGATAACCCTCCATGTGCATTTGGGAGGACTTACAGCACTATATTCATTCCAGTTCTTCCAGCATTTATTATTTCAGTACCCATCAGGATACCTATCCATAGAGACCTGTATCTCCAAAGACTGAACTCAGCTTCTGTGGTGTTATTTACGTGGAGTTACGGCTTTTGGCAATTCATCCTAGGACTTTGTATCTCCCAGGATTCTCATTCAAAGGGAATATTAGGTATCTGAAATGCCTGGGAAATGCTATTGTTCACATATGGGTATGGACACATGCTTGTCACGAGCATAGAATCCATTTGCCTGGAATATCCATCTCAAACCTGGACACCTGACACCCAAAGCAGTGTTAAAAGCAGAAAAGTACCAACACAAGGAACAGAAACTTATGCTTCCAAATCACATTCCAGTATCATGGGCCCTGAAAGCCTTTAAAGTCATGACCCAGACTCTGAGCCTCAAGGCATGGGAACTGCTCAAAAGCAGTGACATTTTTCAAAAATACTGAATCTAAATGAATTCCACTTCATTGAAGAGCTCCTAATCAGCTCTTTCCCTAATTTCTACATTAGGTGTAGACTGTGAGACAGGGATTCATCTGACTAAATGTAGATATCTGTAGTCCAGAGTCTGTATCTGTGCCAGATACCTTCTCTCTCCATTGAATTTAAAGGGAATCCAAGGTGGCTACTTCAGATAGAGCTGTTTGCATTGTAGACAACTAAAATTACGTCAGAAAAACCTCATCCCCAGAAACAGTGAATCTGCTGTGTATCAGCTGCTGAACAGAAAAGAACAATTTTATTACTTAATTATCACTTAATGGAGACGATCTGCTCCATTACGGTCAGTTAGAGTCAGCCTAGCTTCAGGTTCTCTGGCGTCCCATAAAATCTCAGTAACTGTGTTTATTTAAGGAGTTTGCACTTAGATATTTGGATGTCAAGAATGACTTATATATCAGATCTCCAGCATAGCCAAAAATAATGTAGGATTTCCAAAATCATTTGCTTAAAAAGAACAATTCCTGCATCAGAATAAAACTGATATGTAGTCTTGGAACAATAAAATAAAATAAAATCACCAATATTATGATATCAAACTATATTCCAAACTTTTCACTGACAAAAAACTTCAACACTACTCTGTTCCATTAGAAATCTTTAGTAGGTCAGTATTTCTCTTAACATCAACTTTATAAATATATTTCATTTTCAGAGAAGGAGGATCTGGTTGGAATAAGAGTGTGACTTTTCATTCACGAAACAATAGATATATGCCAAAGCATTAGACAGCATTTATTTTTCAGTCTGTACATAATTCTATATTTCTGTCAGTGCTACCAAAGTATGTGATGCTGAGCAACAGTCTTACAGAGAATAGCCCTGTTGCATTTTTGTCAGTTCATGTCTTTGGCAGTTGTAAATCATGGAGTACTTCAGCAGAAGACTTTAATGAACTTACAGCCTTTAAGTATTTATTTTATTGATCAGCCCAACCTACTCCTGCTCTAAGCATATTTTAAAGGAAATATTTAACTGCAATGAATTAGAAAAGAGTTTGTTTAGTTATGTCAGTGTATTCTATTTCTATAAAGCTTTTTTAAATTATTATTTTTTTTTACTTTATTTTTTTAAATTTGGAAGCTTTCTATCAATGCAGCTGTCTGCTTTCTGAGTGACAGGAGTCATCCCAGTGTCAAGATCACTTAATAAAAATTGGCAAGGATCTGTTCACTAACAACAAGGCTTAGGGACCATATCTCTATTGCACAGTCTTTGGCTCCAGGTCTCTTCTGAGCCCCACCACAGGCTCCTGTGGCACACTGAATTTTATGTGCTGTTCTGCGGTTTGAGCAGGACCAATTCAAAGCAGTGTTTGAAATGTGATGATTATATTACAGCCCACAAAACCACTGCTTTTATGACCTGATGATGCTCAAGATGTTGTGCCTAAAGCATACCAAAGGAGCAAGCAAGAATATTCGCAAGTACACAGACTACATGTTGAATGCCGGAGGGTACTCTGGAGGGAAGATAGAGCCAGATCTTCTATAGTCTCATTTGTACTCTGTGACAGGAATGTGCAGCTCTTTGAAATCAAATGGTTAAGGCTTTGCACAGGCTGAAACTGGCAGGCATTTATGAGCCTGCCTAGTAACCCTGTGAAGGTATATTTCCACTGTGATGGTGCTTGGGCAAAAAACAGGAGCAGCAGACACGGATGTAATGGATGTTCCCCCAGCTATGCAGGCAGGTGAAATAGTGATGATGATGTGTTTGAAAAAGAACCGTATGAAAATAAAAGTTGCTGGATCTGTTAGATGATTCAGATTCTTTTGAGGCTCCTGATTTCTGATGATAACTTGCAGAAACAAAAAGGGAATTTGTGTCTGAGATCTGATGGGACAAGTTAGAGAGGAAGGGAATTTTTCCTTTGAAAAGCAATCAGGAGACAAAATGACTTAATCCAAAACACAACACAATTAAATTGTACTCATCCCATCTATCCCCCTCATCTGACCTCCTTTACCCTTACAGTCAACTTGAAGAACATTGAGACAAAACTTCAAGGTTCAAAGTCAGCTAAGCTGTGACTAAAGTGATGTGGTTCCTGCATGAAATCTATTCAACACTTCCTAAAAGAACATATGATTAGCAGCTGGAGGAAAGCCATGATGAATTAACCGTATCTCAACATCCATATGTTGTAGGCTGGCCTTAACTGCTGTAAATGTTGTCTCTTCAATGAGCATGAAAGTAGGAAATTCTTTTAAGCAAATAATTAACAGCAAAAATGTAAAAGCTCTACTGGCATTACAAACCAAAAAGATCTGTTGGTAATATGCAGTATGCCTCTAAATATGCCATTGTTGTTTATGTATTTTATCATTCCATATAATGTGGAGCAAGGCAGCTCTTCTTTGAAAACATATTGCCAGCAGTCACTGACTCCCAGTGCACTACATGATGTTATGATGTGGAATACTGTAACCAAAAATCATAAAACCATGACACATATGTAGTAAATCACATTTTGTATGTATGCAATATGAATCCATACAGTATATACAATATTTGGAGTAGGCTCTTCAGAGAGATTTTGAAGTTTGCAGCACTCAGGAGTCTCCACACAGTTGATTCTGAAGCTGTTGAATTGAGGTCGTATCGGACAACTTGCAAGATTTCCCATTGTTTTGCACACCTGAACAGAGTTTCTATTCCTTTAGACCCCAAAGGAAGGAATCAACAAAATATTTTTGACTGAAGAAACTGTTCTTTCCTGTAGGAAAGGCAGACTTTACTTCAGCATTGGCAGCAAACAATAAAAATTGTATCCCTTACAGTGTTTTTTTCAATTTAAATAAATTAATGAGTTGGCTTGTCTCCTGCAATCTCCAGTTGAACTCTACTGTGGTAGATACTGAGGACAGAGTCGGCAGTGGTGCCTGGTTTTGAGACCTTCTTTATACTTATTAGGATATGATGGAAAAGAGGATTGAAGAAAGCCAAAGAAATTGCCCTTGTACAAGCAGATTAATTATTTTTTCCTGAAAAGTTAATTCCAGAGACATTAATTGAAAGATAAAATTCCACCTGACTAGATATGTAATTTAGGGCACTCATCCACCTTCCCTTTGTAACTAATGCAAGGAAACTCAATCTATTCTGAGATAAGTGTCTAGAATAGTTGCAGACTTTTTTATTTAGTATTCATGCTTAATGAATTATGTTCTATTTACAGGCTTTATCTGGGGTGAAATTAAACAGATGTGGGATGGTGGACTACAGGACTACATTCATGATTGGTGGAATCTCATGGATTTTGTAATGAACTCCTTGTACTTAGCAACAATCTCTTTGAAAATTGTTGCATTTTCAAAGGTAACTTTTTTATTATTATTTCAGCAAAATATTTAAGGTAACAAATTAGGCTTCTTCAAACTTTCTTCTGTACTTGATGGTTTTCAAACTGAAAAGAGATGCTTAATTTGCTCATGAATCTTCTGCAGCTATGAGAAGAAGTCAGACCAGAATAAGAGCAAACAAAAGATTACAGCTAATTTTTTTT